>JAEMWC010000419.1:232500-290000 GCA_016490735.1 Pachyseris speciosa | reverse complement strand
ATATTGTCCGGGCCAGATGCTTTGTTGACATCAATTGATTGAAGTAGTTTCGCCACTTCTTCTACGCTACAAGATAAGTCACTGATAACATGTTCGGTCATCTGACTAGGATTCTGGAAATCACTTGCTTCCGAGTCCTTGATGAAAACAGACTGGAAGAAACTGTTGAAAAGGTTAGCTTTATCGAGTGGTGAATATGCTCTTTTTCCCTCGTACTTGATGCAGCTTGCCACGCTACGATTGCCTGTGCGTGCTTTGACAAAAGACCAGAATTCTTTTGGGTTGGTCTTTAATGAAGCTGTTAAGTCGTTGACATAGTTCCAGTATGTCTTGTTTAATTGGTCTTTCACACTGTTACTTAACCCATTTAGCGGGGTCCCCAGAGGATTTAGCTTGTTTCCATAATCTATGCTTCTTGCGAATTAATTTCCGTAGTTTGGCGTTTAACTACGGTGCGTTGCGCTGAGGTTTAAGTTGTTTTGATGGAATATTACTTTCGACAGCTTGGAAAAATAATATTTTCCAAGCATCCCAGACATCATCCACAGTCTCCATAAGATATGAAGAGTCCCATTGCAAATTACAAAAATCTTCACATAGACCCAGCCAATCTGCGGCGCGATAGTTGTAAACAAATCTACAACTACGTTCAGGTCTCTGAAACTTTAATTTTGGCGATTTTTGTTATGAAGCGGTCAGGCCACCGATTTGGATCACACGTTCTTGGTTTTCATCTTTGCACGATGACATCAATAAAGTGAGGGAGCAGGTTAAGTGCGCTTTCTTTTGAAAGGAAAATGTATCAACAGTGTTTGTTGATGTAATGAATTTGCACGCTCATTGTTCTAGAACGGTGTTTAATACGAAAACAGTCACCGGCTGGTATGGCGTAGTTTCGCAAATTATGAACTGGGAACTGTGTCACATTCCAAAACAACTATAATTGCAAAATAAATGTAGCGAACTGCGACAGCAGTGTTGTTACGAAACCATGTCAACAATGTTTATAATTTACAGTCAAACTTCTGACTAATGGCAGTAAAAGCCGGTCGAACTCATCGGTATTCAGTGGCGGTGAAAGCTCGAAGCAACTGGAATATTTAATAAAAACAAGACACCGCGGCAATAAAACAGCAATTAAATTGTAGTTGTAATCGCAGTTTCTTCGGTTGTTTTTCACGGGGTTCATATTTTTCCGTTTTCACGGTAACGAGCACAGTAAATAAGATCCACTGAAGATGATCAAGAAAGAAAACTTAAGTTGATTTCCACAGCAAATCATCGAGTATAAAACAGTGATCTCTTCGTCAAATGATCTGGCATTTTGAGGCTGGATTTTAAATATTCTATTAAGTTGTGTGATGGTAACTTGTCTTTTTTTTTGCGGAACAAAGAACCACAAAACAAAGGTATAAGGATGAATAACAAAAGTAAACACGTGCATCAAATATGTATGTTGACATGCGCATTTCAAGATGCATATACGCAAAAAACGTGCATGCCCTTTGCGTGTGCATAGGATGCTTATTTCTGCACTGCACTGTATTTAGTAAGAGTTGATTTGATTTTAATAGTCTCCTCAATTAGTGGAGCGGCTGTGCTCAGCTAGAAAGATTTGAGACGTACATGTATTATTATAATCTGGTTTAATTGAGTTACACAAGAAAGAACTACATTGTATGAATGTGGCCTTCCCACAGACTGTCATTTCTTGTTAAAAAATTCATCATAGATTGTAAATTTTCTATCACAAGGCATCTGCTCAGTTGCTAGAATGACACAATAAAACGCAGAACAAAAAATGGTTACAATGAAAGCAACTACTAAGCACAAAAAAAAAATTGAATGCCATCCTGGTTCCACCCAGTGGCTTGGACACCAGCATACACTCCCTGTAATTAATGTGATTGTAAAATGATCAAGGCCATTGTGGTTCTTGTTTCTCTCAAGATTTTTGAGTGTGATGCCTAAAGTCAATTTTTTCCAAAAAAAGTGCTAAATCAGAAGAATTGGTTACATTCTCTGCTTGTGGGACAGTTCCATTTGCTGCTCAATTTCTACAAAGCAGCTGGGCATTTAATCAGAGTCCAACATTTGATAGTGAAGTGCTATCAAGCAAAGAGTAAACCTAAAAAGCAGTAAAGTGAACTCTTTTCTTACAAATATCTGAATATATCATGACTCCCAGAGCAATAATATTATTAAGTGCTGCTTGTGAGAGAGAAATAACCTTTCAGGAATGTGAGAACATATTAGATTCTTTTCAGGCAGGCAAAACACCAGACAGACAGAATTCCATTGAATTTTATAAGGCAGTTTGGCCATTGTTAGAAAAATTCATGATCGACTCTTTCAACAAGGCTTTTGACAAAACAAGAAATCTCTCCTTCACAAAACAAGCTATTATCACATTAATTGAAAAGAAAGGAAAAAATATATTTTGTAAACTGGAGACCAATATCACTGATCAATGTACTGTAGATACTAAAATTGCATCTAAGGTAATTGCAGCTAGGATTATCAAAGTTCTTATGGAAATATATAATTCATTGCAATTAAATGGGACATGTCAAAGGTAGGTTCATAGGAGAAGCTGCAAGATCGATTATAGACCTTGTGGACTAGTGGTTCCAATTGGCCATGTTCTAAACGAGTGAGGGCCAGGGAATGAGTTTTAAAATTTATCAGTTGGAAAAAATTGTTTACACTGCATGAAAGAGCATCTCAAAAATGGTCACCTTACCAAATTTGACGCTGTTCAGTTGAATTTGAGCTGAAACAAAAGCTTTTGAAAGTTGTGAAAATTAGAGAGTTTGTATGGTTTGGAGGGACACACTTTCTGAAATAGAGACATTTGTATGGGATTTTTTAAAGATCTAAATGCATGTCAACTGGCGACTTTTCGACCAAACATGGTCAAACTTGCTGAAAGTACTTATTTTGAGATAACCTTTCATATGAGAATCGATTTAATTCAATGCCATCGATTTTCAATGAAGTTTGGATTTGTTCCCAGGCCCTTACTCGTTTAGAACATGGCCAGTAGGAAGTGAAGTGCTGCCCCATACAGACACCTTTGCCTACGTGTATAGCCAGTCAAGGCTGTGCTCTGGTGGTGCCCTGAGGTGACTAGCTAATGTTTGGGTGAACTGTAGCAACTGCTAAAAATTATTTGTCACCCAGCCAGGCACTCCTTCTTGTAGTCCAGTGTGCAACAAAACAGGCCAAAAGTTCTTCTAACACACTGGTGTTGGTTTATTGTGTTAGCGAAGCTTGTCAGAAAAAATTTGTTCTCCAAACGTTCGCACATTCGATGAGACTCATACACCGGTACATGTAGTTGTTCAATAAATTTGTTGCAGTTTTGATGAAACAAGTATATCTGTGAATGTGCATTTTTGCACTCTTGTATTTTTGTCCAAAACTATGATATTTTTCTGTTGGTAAACATGTAAATGTCCCACAGTCATAATCTCCCTCTTAATTATGTACAGGCAGGTTTTTGGCAAAGATGCTTATGGTACAATTTAACTCAGTATCTTTGTAATACCACACATAAACATAACCAGCTACTTGTTTGTGCCCTTTTATTGATAAAATGATTTATCAGTCATTCATAATATTTTGGAATGTACACTACCTTCTGACACGAAGCTTATTACTACAACATTCCTAGCAAGGAACTGAGGAATTAAACATATTAAACATTTTTTGACAAGAAGACAATCAAAATTACTGAAATGTACAGATGAAACTGCATTTATTGCTAAGGGGTGTTTGTTGTTCACAAAGGTGCCAGAAATTATACATATTAAGCATTTTTTGACAACAAGGCAATCAAAATTACTGAAATGTACAGATGAAACTCCATTTATTGCTAAGGGGTGTTTGTTCACAGAGGTGCCATAAATTTATGATTTACACACAGTTCAACAAATGGCTAATAAAGTTATGAACTGCAAGCAGTACTTCAAGTGACTCATAAATTTGTGAACTGACAGCAGCTCTTCAAGTGAGTCATAAATTTATGAATTGCAAGCAGCACTACAAGTGACTCATAAATTTATGAACAGACAGCAGCTCTTCAAGTGAGTCATAAATTTATGAATTGCAAGCAGCACTACAAGTGACTCATAAATTTATGAACTGACAGCAGCTCTTCAAGTGAGTCATAAATTTATGAATTGCAAGCAGCACTACAAGTGACTCATAAATTTATGAACAGACAGCAGCTCTTCAAGTGAGTCATAAATTTATGAATTGCAAGCAGCACTACAAGTGACTCATAAATTTATGAACTGACAGCAGCTCTTCAAGTGAGTCATAAATTATGAATTGCAAGCAGCACTACAAGTGACTCATAAATTTATGAACAGACAGCAGCTCTTCAAGTGAGTCATAAATTTATGAATTGCAAGCAGCACTACAAGTGACTCATAAATTTATGAACAGACAGCAGCTCTTCAAGTGAGTCATAAATTTATGAATTGCAAGCAGCACTACAAGTGACTCATAAATTTATGAACTGACAGCAGCTCTTCAAGTGAGTCATAAATTTATGAATTGCAAGCAGCACAGAATGACTCATAAATTTATGAGTTACAAGTTAAGTACTAAAAGGACGTATGCATTTATAAACTGTACAAGCAGGTCTACGAATGATTCTTTTATTTATGAACTATACCCCAAATGATTCTGAAAGCTTTGAATTGCAAGCAGCACTTTACGAACAACAAATGATTCTTAACTTTAAATAATAATTTTATGAACTGCAGACCACTCTACACATGGTTCTTAAATGTATATAATTATGAACTTTCACGCAGAATAAATTGTTAAGCATGAAGCTAAGGTACTTAGGACTAGCCAGTATTAAAAAGGTGTATCACTAAGTATATATAAGAAATGAATGAATAAACAATATAATTATGAGAAAAAAAAGTACACTAACAATGTTCCGTTTAACGTTAGAAAGTTAACGGATAGTTAACAGCCTTCAATGTTCGGCTAATGCTCTGACGCTTGTTGCTAGCCGGTTCATAAACCTTACACAACGACGGTGACGGCAACGAGACCGGCACAAAACAATAGGCTTGATTAGGAAAAACAATCGCCCTGCTAGTGCATTTTACATTTTGGTACATTTCTTTGCCATCCTCAGCAAAACAATGTGAAATGACCAAATATTTGGTTTTGTGGAGGACGTGAGCGTATGACGGTGAACTCTCCTTTCTTTTTCCCAACTTCAACGCCTTCTTTGCTAATTTCGCTCTATGATAGTTCACCCACATTTTACAAGAAGTTACGATAACGAGAGGTTAGATCTTCAAATGACGTTTAATTTCATTGCCATAGCCGTCGTCGTTGCTTGTCAACTTTTGATAGTTTTACTTTCACTACTTTCGCTGCTTCGAGCTCTATATTTTCCACGTTCAGTTTTCCACATAAATGCATCACAAAAATCGGAGCAACTTCTAAGAAATAATTGCCACTTGACTGAAGGCCTCTTCATATGAGCCCGGTTGACCGGGCTAGCCCGGTTCCCGAGATCTCGCCTTACCACTAAATCATTTGTAAAAATTTCCACGTGTTCATCTGAGAGGGCGGGCTGACCCGGTTGCCGAGATCTCGTTTTTTCCAACCAAGATCTCGGTAACCGGGCTGGAATTTTTGCCATATGGTTACCGGGATGAAAATGATGCAATGCATTTTTGTTAGTAGAACGGACAGTATTTGATTGTGGCTTCTTTTTTCTTCTATTTATAGTCCGGAATAATTTCTGTTGATAGTTTAAGTAAAGATAAAGGATTTTGAGGTTTCTAAAACCGATAAAAGCGAAAAATTCTCACCAGACTTACTTGTTAACTTGCGTGAATGGTCGCGTCACCGCTTTTCATCACGGTAACCGGGCTATTATTTCCCATGTGAACAGATGATAAAATTCCCGCTAAGCGAGCCAGCCCGGTCAACTGGGCCCATATAGAAGAGGCCCTGATCCACATTTTTATACACAAACGGAAACAGAAACTCGCAAATGTACATCTACCATCTTTCTGCCCACACTGACTACATCTAACTTCTCTCCTCCTCGACATCACTACTAGACAGGTTGTCTCGCTCCGGTCCGTCTTGTGTGTTGGCAAGTTTATTGGCAATGTGACTGGCCGTCACTCTCATGTCAACTCGCCTTTGTAAACAAACAGTGTTTCTGTTTGCTGAGAGGCCAGCAATAATTCCAGCACGGTGGATTTTAAAACATGTAGCACAATCTTCTCTAGCACGTTTATACAAGCTGTACAAGCCACGTCTTCATTGTTCATCTGCTCCATTTCTCAAAGCATCGCAATATTTTCCTTCTCAGCAACTCAGAATTTGTTGACAGGCTGGCATCTCTTCGCATTGATCTTGCCATAAACTTTTTTATGCATATTTATTTTGAAGTTTGTTTACAATTTGAATTATTTATTTTGTGTTTGCTTCGCTAAAACAATGCCATATATCCATCCAAAATCATAATAGCATGATCAGAATAATCACTGAAAGTATTAATCAACGCAGAACTTCTGAAGGTAATTTACTTGGTTTATTCACCACCTTGCCGGACAAGTTATAATTCCATTTGGTTGCCTTGCTCAAGTATTTACTTGCTTCATTTGTCTCGATTGTTGAAGCAGTTCACCTTGGTGGGCACTTCACATGGTCCATTTATCTCGTTGGGCAAGTAATAAATAAATTCAGTTTGTTTGCATCAGTGGGCAATTTACTCGATTCATTAGTTTTGTTGGGCAAATAATAATTCAGTTTGTTTGCCTCGGTGAGCGATTTACTAGATTCATTTGCTTCGTCACTCAGACAGGTCAGACCCACTGAGACTTTCTACATATTAGGGGCCTGGGAACTGCTAACAAACTAGAAACAGGAAACAGATGATGTCTGCCTCATTAACATGCATGAAGCAATGCCCAAGGGTATTCTTTATGCACATTGTGCCTTTTTGACTCATAAACAGCCCACAAGATGCCCATCCGACTTGGAAATGGTCGACTTTTTTAAATGCATTGCTTATTACCAGTGGTTTGCTTACTGATAGTGCTTTTCCTTAGCTGGAAAACAGTGCGCAACATTCTGGGTTGACTTAAAAACAGCACACAGAAGCCTTGGTTTACCTTAAGCCAGCGCGCATAGATTTTGTCCGACTTAAAAACAGCACTCAAAAGATCTAGGGTTATTGTTAAATTTAGAGTTAGGGTTAAAATTAGGGCTAGGGTTAGCATTGGGGATTAGGGCTAGGGTTAGGGTTAGAGCTAGGGTTAGGTTTCAGCCTAGGGCATTGCAAATGTTAACGTTAAAGTAAGCGGCATATTTTGAGTCCCACACAGGTTTCTTGGTTTCTTGGTTCCTCTGAAATGAAACAGGTTTCTTGGTTGATTCTTAATTCTTTCGGGAAGGCTTTGGCCGATATAAGTAAAGTGTTGACGAGGGTGTTTTGGTTGAAAATGGCATACAGCAGGATCGGACTTGATTCTAACTCAGTGCTTAAAAATCTTGCTAAAGACGGCCGTTTTTACTTGAAGATAGCTTTTGGCCAATACCAACAACTTCTGTTCATGAGCAACACCGAAAATTTGAGTTAACGATGTTCAAGGGCAAAATTAACAGTTAAAAGAGTAAGCTGTTTCACGTCAGTTTCCGCTTTGAAACAGAGCTTTGACAGGTGTTTCGTGTGCTTTGGTCATTATTGAAACGATTTTGAAGGGTTCATTTTTGTCGTTAAATGGAACCAGTGGAATGAAAATCGTACCACAAATCAATGTAAATGACGACAGTTAAAAAATTTTGAACAAAATACTTAACTATTTTTGTTGGCTTCAAGACGTAAATATTTGCATAAGAAATTTAATCCGTATCGCTGATGCGTAACACAATGACTTGTTAAAATGTCTCGCGTGCAAATACTTTTTTGCTGGTGTTAATCTCGCTTGAAATATGTTTTGCTGATGTTTACAAGCCTCCATAGAATCAAAATAACCGAATTGATCTACACAAGGACTGGAAATGAATATTCGCTCAGCTGTGGTTGGAAAATTTTCACTTTGGAGCGGGAACATTACGGAGAATTCATCGAAAGGATGTTTTTATGCCCACAATTCAATGCGACCGCAGAGGGCGCTGTCTCCTTGAAAAGTTCTCGCAAGGACTGGAAATGAATATTCGCTCAGCTGCGGTGGGAAAATTTTCACTTCGGAGCGGGAACATTACGAAGAATTCGTCTAACAGTGGGAAATCGGCAAGACGAGCAGTCAGTCCATTTTCGATGAGCTGAGTATCTTGCAAACAGTGCATTTTCCATCAGTTTTCATTTCTAAACGGCACTTTCAGAATAGTAAGTTTTGCGTGGTTTTGGCGGTTGAGAAACGTTGGCAATGGATTCATTTTCATCATCAAATGGAAAATATGGAACGAAAATGGTATTAAAATCAAAGTAAATGACGACAGGTCAAGACTTTGGACATTATACTTAACTAGTTCTCAAGATATTCTTTAGCTTCAAACTGCCGAAAATTTGCATACCCGGTATATATGAAATTCGATCGCACACAATGGGCTGTCACACGACTCGCGTGAAAATAATTTTAACTGTTTATCTGGGGTGAAAATGCCTTTTGCTGTTAATCTCGCGTGAAAATACTTTTTGATGATGTTTACAAGACTCCATATAAGCGAACTAACTGAGGTACTCGATGCAAAAGTGATTTATATGTTAAAATGTCTCGCGTGCAAATACTTTTTTGCTGGTGTTAATCTCGCTTGAAATATGTTTTGCTGATGTTTACAAGCCTCCATAGAATCAAAATAACCGAATTGATCGACACAAAACTGATTATATGTTGAAATTAGGCAGCATGTCTCCCTGTGTTTACATAACAACTAGACGACTGACCATGAGTAATATTTTCCACACGTCCCCATGCAACTTTTCCCTGGATTGTTTTCAAGATACTCATCGAAAACGGACGGACTTCTTGTCATACTGATTTCCCTCTCTCGGATGAATTCTCCGTAATTTTTCCGAATTTTGACGAACTGTTTACAGCTTCGATGGCCCGCGAGACAGTGCCCACTTTCGCGAGCGAAAGACACTCTGCAAACATCAGTGAGCTTTTTGCCCTAAACTCCAAAAACACCTCTCCTTTTCGCAAATTCTAGCACAGCAACCTTTCAGAAATGGACCAAGACTAGCAAAACCGAGCTGCTTTTGAGACAAGAGATGTTTTCAGAGTTTTTTTTTCTGCCCGGCTCTTAATCTCTACTCCCAAACTGGAGAGTCAAATTAATCTCTCTCTTCATGGTTTGGCAAGTAGAGAAAACACGACTGGCTTCTTTCAGCCGTGTTAGACTTGCGGATCTAAAGACTTCATGATGTCCTTCGTCCACCGAGCGAACAGGCAAACTGACATAATTCGATTAAACCAAACAAGCTAGCGCGGATCGAGTCAGGAGCTTTGGCAGACACGTCACGTAAGTACCAATATTTTAACCGCCAAAACTTTTAGTCTAAGTCACACTATGGAACAATCCTTTCTACCTGTCAATCATTTCATGTCCAGTTTCAGTTTTACCCTTCAGTTACGAGCATTTGGCACTTAGTTTTCAAATAAAGAATACCATTGGGCATTGCTTCATGCATGTTAATAAGGCAGACATGTGAAGGGCTGATAGCATAAACTGCCTAAGTATGTGTAATATTATTTTAGGTCGTTTTTCGATTTTCCTTGGAAATGAAACAAATTTTTGCATGTGACTTGCAAGCAATTTGATTCAAATTAAACATTTTCCGGTATTTTTATTCACTGATTTTTGTTTCATTTCCGAGCAAAATTGAAAAACGACCTAAAATTACACATAGGCAGTTTATGCTCTCAGCCCTTCATTTGTAACCAAATGTTATTTGACAATAATAATTAAGATTCATTATAACTGTGCAAAAAGTAAAGGTCTGACACATACAAACTTTTTAACTTGGTCAGGGATTCGAATCAGTATTCCCACCCACTTAAAAACTTTGGATGTAGATGCAAATGAAGTCACTTAATCACTAAAGTTTCAGTGTGGGAAAAATTTCTTGGATCCAGTGAGATCTAAAAGTATTAACATTTCTATACATGAGTTACTTATCTAAAAAAAGACAGTGGTCTCCAGAGGTTTCATCAAACTTAAGGTTGATTTAAGTTTAGATGAAAAAACTTTCCAAGGCCTTTCTTAACTTGAAGTCTGTATCATCTGAAACGTTCATCAAAAATTTTCAATTCTTAGACGATATTGTCTATACAAATGTGCGATTGGCCAAAATAGGTTATGTTCCAACATATTCTTGTACATTTTGTGATGTTCAACCAGAAACGATACGTCACTTATTAATTTTTATGAGTGTTCATTCACAAATCTTTTTTGAAAGACCTTGAGAATTTCTGGTTCACACTTTCAGGCCAGTGCAAGAAGTGCCTGTTTTACTAGACATGTTTATTGGGGAGCTAGAGAAATATGATTTACTAAAATTAATTATTTCATAATCCTTGCAAAACTGCACATCTGGTTAAGTCGAAATTACTCCAAAAAGCCCAGTCTTGATGTTTTCAAAGAGATGGTAGACTGGTAATATCAAACAGAAATACATACACTGTAGCTCTCAAAAATAATAAAGAGAGAAAATTTCAGGCTAAATGGGAAGTATATTTATTTAAGAACAGATCGCAAGTATTTGTGTAGACAGTCAAAAATTTTGTTAAGAATGTTAAGATGTTAATAATACTAATACTGTTACATGTCCTTGTAATCTGTAACATGTTGTTTCTCTAAATACATGTATGTGGAATTAAAAAAAAAGTGCAATAAAGGTGATCTTGAAGTCGGACCAGGCTATTTACTGTTCAATTCACTATTTCCTCTCAGAAAGGACAACTGGTAAAATGACTGAAACAACTTAAACAAACAAACACTAGTTAGAGGGATCCTCATGATTTCAAGTACAGTGCAGAGAACTATAATGCAAGAAAGCTTAAAGTAATACAAGTGAACACGAATGGGAACATTGCTAATACATCCTTAGTTATCTGTACTTTTCGTTTGAACGTTTATTAGAATTTACCAAAGCAGCACACTGTACTAGTATGCTGTAGCAGTGCTATTCAATTTTACTTTTATGTAGTGAGCTTGACTGCAAGTAGTGTAAATGCCATGAAGAACCTAGTGAGAGGTATCCTCACAATAGCTGCAGAGCACTATAATGCAAGAAAGAAAGCAAGTGTAACTTCAAGTAATACAAGTGAACACGAATGTGAACATTGCTACTACATCCTTGGCTAGTTATCTGTACTTTTCATTTTCAAGAACATTTATTGAAATTTACCAAAGCAGCGCACTGTGCTAGTATGCCGTAGCAGTGCTATTCAATTTTACTTTTATGCAGTGAGCTTGACTGCAAGTAAATTCCCAGACCTTGACCTTATATGGCAGTTCTGGCCCAGTGTTTATGTGAGGTCGGCATATACAGGGTTGTTGCCAGTGTGTCAGCAAGGAATTCCAATGGGTCAAAATCCCACTGCTCCCACCATACCATTATAAATTTTCTTTTGGTTTGTTGGGCGATGTTAAGTTGACCTTGTAGAGTTTTTAACCCCTTTTTTTCTATTTTAATTTGTGCTTAATTTGCTTTAAACATTACATGAATATTATTATAGCCAAGTATTATAATTGAAAGTACTAATTGCTTGCCATTGGTAAACCTCCAGTTCTGAAAGTGCTTACTTTTTTCCCTTTATTTCAAGGATCAGCAGATTGACGCTAAGGAACTGCAAAACTGTCTGACAAGCTCCGGCATCTCTGGAAGTTATCACCGTACGTATACCATGTATAACAATGGCATTCAGTAATTTACAGTTAGTATTTCTTTACTGTAACAGTTTAATTCTTATTTTAGATTTTAATACTTTTTATTTTTTATGGAGGACCTCCCTGAAAACACGTATTTGTGTGATGGGTGCTTCCTTAAAGATTGTTTGATTATTATTATTATTACTATAATTATTATTGTCATAATGTGTACTATTCCAAGTACTCATGGTGAGCTGTATTAATAATAATTGAAGGGCTCGGGGCAAGAACGTCCTCCCGGTTTTTGGTCGATTTTCGATGTGCTCAATAGAAACTGAGATTTGGCATGTGGACTTCATGCCAGTTAAAAAACATTGCTTTGTATTTGTTTTGGCTGATTTCCTCTTCGTTTTCGAGAAATAACGTATGCAAAAACCCCATTTCAGCTCATTCCCTTGCGTATTAATATTCATGCGCGAATTGAATTACCTTTAGAGAACGATTGACGCTTGGAAAGTATTGTTTGATAGTGTGACGTAGACTATACATTTGGCGGTCAAAACATCGATTTAAGTTTCATTGATAGGAAACTTACGTGGCTGTGAGGTGTCGATTGCTAGTTAAATTTAATCAAAACTCGCCAGCCTGGTGGTCGAATGGACGTCATTTAAGTCTGTCGATCGGCAAGTCAGACACTTCTGAAAGAAGCCAGTGGTGTTTCTCTGTGTGTGCCAAACGCTGGAACAAATTGGCGTTTCGCAGTACAGAGTAATGAGCCAGGCGGGACAGTCTGAAAGCAACTCTCGTCTTAAAAGCGGCCGGCAGTTGAGAGTCTTGGCCCATTTGCCAAAGGTTGCTGTGCTAGAAATTCTGAAAGGAGAGTTGTTTTTTGACTTAGGCGAAAAATATCGGATGTTTGAAGACGTGTTGCGTGCGCTCGAAAGGATGTTTTTATGCCCACAATTCAATGCGACTGCAGAGGGCGCTGTCTCCTTGAAAAGTTCTCGCAAGGACTGGAAATGAATATTCGCTCAGCTGCGGTGGGAAAATTTTCACTTCGGAGCGGGAACATTACGGAGAATTCATCTAACAGTGGGAAATCGGCAAGACGAGCAGTCAGTCCATTTTCGATGAGCTGAGTATCTTGCAAACAGTGCATTTTCCATCAGTTTTCATTTCTAAACGGCACTTTCAGAATAGTAAGTTTTGCGTGGTTTTGGCGGTTGAGAAACGTTGGCAATGGATTCATTTTCATCATCAAATGGAAAATATGGAACGAAAATGGTATTAAAATCAAAGTAAATGACGACAGGTCAAGACTTTGGACATTATACTTAACTAGTTCTCAAGATATTCTTTAGCTTCAAACTGCCGAAAATTTGCATACCCGGTATATATGAAATTCGATCGCACACAATGGGCTGTCACACGACTCGCGTGAAAATAATTTTAACTGTTTATCTGGGGTGAAAATGCCTTTTGCTGTTAATCTCGCGTGAAAATACTTTTTGATGATGTTTACAAGACTCCATATAAGCGAACTAACTGAGGTACTCGATGCAAAAGTGATTTATAGTTTAAAATACGCCAGCATGTTTATCTTCACGTGTGTTCACATAACCAGACAGAGGACACTGTCACCTCGTCACGTCATTTGTGCTTTGAATATTTGCTGTGTGCGGCAAAGAAAGTTTTCCTTGCACTGGTTTTCCAAGATACTCAGCTCATCGAAAACGGACTGACTGCTCGTCTTGCCGATTTCCCACTGTTAGATGAATTCTCCGTAATGTTCCCGCTCCGAAGTGAAAATTTTCCCACCGCAGCCGAGCGAATATTCATTTCCAGTCCTTGCGAGAACTTTTCAAGGAGACAACGCCCTCTGTGGTCGCATTGAATTGTGGGCATAAAAACATCCTTTCGAGCGCGCGCAACACGTCTTCAAACATCCGATATTTTTCGCCTAAGTCAAAAAACAACTCTTATTTCAGAATTTCTAGCACAGCAACCTTTGGCAAATGGGCCAAGACTCTCAACTGCGGGCCGCTTTTAAGACGAGAGTTGCTTTCAGACTGTCCCGCCTGGCTCATTACTCTGTACTGCGAAACGCCGATTTGTTCCAGCGTTTGGCACGCACAGAGAAACACCACTGGCTTCTTTCAGAAGTGTCTGACCTGCCGATCGACAGACTTAAATGACGTCCGTTCAACCACCAGGCTGGCGAGTTTCGATTAAATTTAACTAGCAATCGACACCTCACAGCCACGTAAGTTTCCTATCAATGAAACTTAAATTGATGTTTTAACCGCCAAATGTATAGTCTACGTCACACTATCAAAACAATACTTTCCAAGCGTCAATCGTTCTCTAAAGGTAATTCAATTCGCGCATGAATATTAATACGCAAGGGAATGAGCTGAAATGGGGTTTTTGCATACGTTATTTCTCGAAAACGAAGAGGAAATCAGCCAAAACAAATACAGAGCAATGTTTTTTAACTGGAGTGAAGTCCACATGCCAAATCTCAGTTTCTATTGAGCACATCGAAAATCGACCAAAAACCGGGAGGACGTTCTTGCCCCGAGCCCTTCAATTGTTATTCACTCAATAAAAAACTGCTCAGTTTTTCTGGTTAGTAGAAGAATAAGGCAGTTTTTAACTGAGTGTTGAAAGTAATTTGCATTTGCTTTCAATGGTTTTTGCCCTGCTATGCTCTGCTATTCAGGGTTTCTGATATTTTGCGCAGTTGTGGTCCCACGAAATTCCAAAACAAACAAAACACCGCGAAATCCACCTGTCCAGAAATATTACCAAATACATACAGCAAAACATATTTGATACTTATCTTGCACCACAAACATCCAAATTTATCTTGAAACTTCATAACTGAAACGAGCAAACAATGTCCCAAAACTACCAGGCGTCCTTAGGTGAACGTTGCGGAAAACTGAGCTCTAGCCATAATGTTAACCGCTGAAGCATTTGCTCATTTCTCGAGCAAATTGTTGTTGAAAGAGCAAATGATTATCTCTGTTAAACAATGCTTCAATCATATCAACACAAAATTGATCAATTTTAGCAAAATTTGCCCAAAAATTCCAATGAAATCGGCCAATTTTCCTGCGAATTTGCCCCCGAAAATACCTTGAAATTTTACTTTTTTCTGCTAAAATCCCACAAATCGGCCAATTTTTCTGCAAATTTTGACTTTTTTCTGCTGAAATCCTGCCAAATCTGCCGATTTTCCCGCAAATTTTTACTTTTTTCCGCTAAAATCCCACAACATTGGCTGATTTTTCCACGAATTTGCCCCTGAAAATCCCACAAATTTTAACTTTTTTCCCACGACCTACAGTGTATCAGAAGCCCTGGCTATTGGTTGGTAAAACTCAACTTTGCTACTTTCCTGACCAGTAAAAGCTAACAACAAATGCAGTCATCACTTTTGCTCACTAATGGTTTTGAGCACTGGACTTCAGTTGCATGAATTTGTTTCAAGCCTTGATTTTCTCATTTCAGGCAAAACTAATTAATTGTGTTGGGGCCATGGCATTTAACACTGTCAGCAACACTGCCCAATAACTTCCAATAATGTTGAGTATTGCTGGGAGTGTGTGCATTAGCCTTAATTTACAATAACATGTACAGACTGTGTATTTATTTAAGGTGGCTCAAAATGGTTTCATAATTTTTAAACACCAACTCTTTGATGGATCGATACTCTCACCATTTTTTTGTTTTCTTGAACATGGTATCAAAAAATTTCCCAATTATTTCTCAACAAGTTGTCATCAATTTTTTGACATATAAGGTTGCCATGGCAACAGTACAGCCTCTTAGAAACACCCTTAATTTTGGCTTTATGTGCCTGTAACTCCAAAATGAGTCCGGTGACCCCCATTTTTTATTATTGAACTACAATCAGCATATGGAGATTCATCTTTCTGCCATGTTTAAAAAAATCTGTACATGGGGTTCAGAGCCACTTAAATTATCAAAAAATTAAGGTGGCTCTGAACCCTACGTAGGGACTTTTTTAAAACTTTGCAGAAAGTTGAATCTTCATGCTGATTGCAAATCAATAAGTAAACAAAAAATAGGTAGCCTAAGGGCTACATGTGTGGGATACCACAGTACTATAATTATAAATAAAAAACAACAACAACAACAACAACTGATTGAGTACCTGGATCACTGGTTATAAAGAATAAATTGGCTGAAAAGTCCATTCGAACGTATACAATGTACGCATAATTGCTTCAGGGTAGTGGCAGCAAGTGAAAATCAACGTCTGTTGAGGTCATTATTTGAACCATTGAGTGGAAAAATCAGTAGAATCACTTTACGACGAGCAAATCTAAACTTTCGTTGAAACTAGTGCAATTCAATCAAATATTTGCTTGGATACAGCAAACATCATGAAACATGGTTTCACTTGTTACTTTCTCAACTTCTGCCGGTTCATTTATAATTAAAGACCGTATACAGTAATTGCGAATGGTTACCACAACCAGTTGCCATTTTCATCCTGAGAATTACTTGTTTTGAATTTCGCTCACGTCTCCTTGCTGCTTGTTTTTGTTTCAAATACGTGTACTTTAGAATTTTATCACAAAGCTCGGGTAAACATGGATATGCAAATTGCTGTTTGGCTTTCAACTGCATGGTCCTACATGGCAATGTGAAATAAGCTCAAAAACTACTTTCTTGCTCACCTTAGAATAAGCACTGTTCTCAAAGTTAATGTTAACATTGTAGCAAAAAGGTAAAACAAATTTTTCTTCCAAGCTGGCAAAGAAATTTCGAAACGTTGTTCTGAAATCCGTCGATTGCATGATCAATTCGCCGAATGAAATAGGATAACTCTGGTTACCTAGCACATGACATAAATCTTCCAAAGATAAAATATTTTCTATCGCTTTCTGTGAGCTTTTAATCAAGGTCTCTGTTGAAGTACTCGACAAGAATTACATTTGACTTTCAATGAAAATAAATTTCTTTATATTCTGTGAAAGCCTTTCATCAGAAGCAGTGAAAAGTATCGTGAAAATCTCTCTTATCTCTCTTTAGATCTGGTGTTGACAGTCAAAGTCATCAAATTGTCTGACCACTTTTGAAACAATTAAATTTCGTTCTCAGTTGAAGAGTTTTGGGTAATGGTCGGTATAGGTGTATCCAGTCAAATGTCATCCTTTTCAGGCGAACAGCTTCGGGTAATAGTCGAAATGTTGCATGTTAGCTACATGTAGTTAGCTAGTTAGCTAGCTATCTAGCTAGCTAGCTAGCGATTTACAGACTCGATGGCAATAGTGTGGAATACCCATGGATGTAGATAATAGCTGGGAGCCAGGAAAATTACCCGGCTGTGAGCGTGATTTTTCCAGCTGTAAAGGCGAGTAACCACCTCAAAAAGGACTTACTCTCTCTCCTAAATCTTTCCAGAGGAATTTCTGCACTTTTGTTTTATCTACTTACACATTCGTTTCTCTTTTACTTTAACTGATATGAACGTTAACACTCCATTTTGTTGAGTTCGAACAAACGCATTGAGTTTCCGTTTGCAGGCTCTACCTGTTGTGTCAGTGGCATTATTTTATACTTCATGCATTCAAAATAATGAATGCCAAATCGCGAATTCCTGTGGAACAGATCAAGACTTGACAAAATTTGCTTGATATGTTGGGGAAGAGGGCAAAGAAAAGTGATTCCGAGGTCACTGGAATAAGATAATTTTTAAACTGGCCAAAAGTAACACAACAAGTTCTAGAGAACCAGCCAAGACTGTTGAAAAAAATCTCCATCAGTCACACAACAGAATCAAGACAAAACATCGAGAGCACGTGCATGACCACTTCTACCTCTGCTCCTGAACAATCTTCACGTCCACATCAAGAGCCAGAGCAGACTTAAGTGTCACCTACTATCACAGATGTGCAAAGTGAAGAAGAAATTGTTGCCGCCTTCAACAGTTGCTCATTGTTGCACAACTATTTGTGTAAATTAAGTGATTGTTGCTCGATCTCACCGAAGAACAGGCTGCAAGCAGGAAAGGGGAAATTCTCCCACAGCTGGTTAACTACCAAAGATGTTAGTTTTGATAAAACCTCTGTGTTGTGGTGGCTGGTTTATGAAGAAAACAAGGGGACGTTCTGCCTGCTCTGTCGTAAGCACAATCTTAAAGGCAGTCGCATCAAGTCCGATGTCTGGAATGTAACACCATCTATATGACTACACTGTGAAGCAGTACAAGATCATTTTTCAATGAGCCAACACAAAGAAGCCATAAAGCTTGAAATGTTGCAACTGATTTCAACATTTCAAAAACAAGTGAATGAAAAGAATGAGATGAATGAGAGTATGTTAGAGAAGACCTTTACTGCTATTTATTGGTTGACCAAGGAAGAAATTGCAAATCAGAAGTTGATTTCCCTCAGTTTATTAAAGCTTTATTGTGGAAAATCTGTTTTTCTGTGTTCACTGGGAAAAGTTCCAAATGGGATCAATTTTGCACCCAAAATGAAGGAAAACGCGTTTCCGAGAGTCTAGATTTCCAAATTTTCTGGAGGAGCACGCCCCCAGACCCCCCTAGGTGTATCGTGCCAAAGGCACAATATAATGAGCCTTTGGCTCATCACACCCGCCTATGATGTCCATATTTCTGCCTGTTAAAATAAGTATCTACATCCCTGATACCACAGGTATCCCACACAAAAATTGGGGCCATCTGACTCATTATTGAGTTACAGGCACATAAAGTCAAAATTAAGAGTGTTTCTAAGAGGCTGTACTGTTGCTATAACAACCTGATGTGTCAAAACAGTGATGACAACTTGTTGAGAAATAAGTGGGAAGTTTTTTGATACCATGATCAAAGAAACAAACAAAAATTTGTGGGAGTATCGATCCATCAAAGAGTTGGTGTTTAAAAATAAGGAAGCCATTTTGAGCCAACTTAAGCTTATGTAGAAACAGTTTATGTTACAAGTTTACAATCTGAAAGAGTTGTTGAATTATGAAAGAAAGTGGACACCAACCCCATCATTAATTACTGCCGTATCAGCATTGTAGTCTAATAATACACTGTAACAACATATTTTAGTATAAATCTACTACCGTTCTATCATGAATGCCATTCTCTGATTGGCTATGCTACTGGCTATCTATTCTGTGATAGATAGTGAGTAGCGGTTGTGAACAAAATGGCGGCCACTTCTTCGTGTTTTCGAAGTGTCTGCGAAGAGGATTTACTTTAGATAATTTACTTGTTTAGTTTTGAACGACTAGTAGATTATTTATACTTAAAAACAATTTGATTATGATTATTCGATCATGAAAGAAAGTGGACACCAACCCCATCATTAATTACTGCCGTATCAGCATTGTAGTTTAATAATACACTGTTAGTAACAACATATTTTTTTGTATAAATATCATGAATGCTATTCTCTGATTGGCTATGTTACTGGCTATCTATTCTGTGATAGATAGTGAGTAGCAGTTGTGAATGAAATGGCAGCCACTTCATGTTTTCGAAGTGTCTGGAAAGAGGATTTAGATAATTTACTTGTTTAGTTTTGAACGACTAGTAGATTATTTTATACTTAAAACAATTCGATTATTCGCTCTCGAATTCTGCGCGTGATAGCTGATTCGGGCTGCACCCTCATCAGCTATTACACGATAGAAATCTCGAGTTCATATGTAATTATTGTTAAGTAGAAAATGAAAAAAAAAATTCAAAGTTATTCGTAAGGACAATGTTTGGTCTTAATTAAAAGTCACCATTCTTATGAGTTTGAACTGAAACAAACAAACAAAAACCAAAAGCAGGAGTACACAGTGTTGGCCAGATTGTTTTAACTACACTGTACTTAGTCTAGTAATACCGGTACAGTGTTTGTAATTAGAACCAAGCAAAATAATGACTTTCCTTTGTCCTTCTTGCATCACATGACATAATTGAAGGGCTTTCTGCAAAAGTGGTGCATACGTGTATCTTATTAGTAATTGGCCTAAAAATCCAAGTCTCTCTAACTCTGCTCATTGTTGGAATAAAGACTGCACGTTATACACCGTATTCCAAAATGGCAGCCGCCATCTGGGGAGAGCAGCACGGAAACGAGGCATTGAGGGCCGGCGTGAAAATCTTGTGGTGTTTACATACAGTAATCGTGAGCAATCATGCTTCAAAATTGCTCTATTCCATTCTGTCCTAAGAAAATTTATGTGGAAAATGGCGTGAAATCTCTTATCAAAAGTTTCCAGAAGAGCAATGTGTAGTGTGTTCAAGCAATGGATTGTTGCCATGCAAAGGGATCATCATCTTGGATTAACTTTAAGTGACAAAACACTCTATCAAGGGTATGTTTGTGCCACTTCAAGTCTTGGGGTTATATTTGTTCATTTTCTGGTCGCGAGAAAACTTTGAAAACTACTGCCGTACCATCCGTTTTTCCAGCGTGAAAGAAGTGTTCACTCGTAAAACGAAAAGCACCAAAGCATAGTAGTCCGATTAAACGAAAAAGGCTGAGGAATACCTCAGAAACGGCTACAATAAACGCCGGCAGCAGTTTTCCAAGTGTGTGTCATTTGACATAGATTCCCGGGAAAACCAGGAATCTCCTGACCTACTGTCATCAACCAAAGATATCGTAATTCAGATATTTCTCCTGATAGAGATTCTAGGGAGCTACAAAACGACTGTGAGAAAGCTATTCATGATCATGATCAGGGGAGCAGGGTTGGCATAGTGGTGAGAGCGCTCGCCTTCCACCAGTGTGGCCCGGGTTCGATTCCCTGACTCGGTTTCATAATTGGGTTGAGTTTGTTGGTTCTCTACTCTGCTCCGAGAGGTTTTTTTCCGGGTACTCCGGTTTTCCCCTCTCCCCAAAAACCAACATTTGATTTGATTTCATTTGATTTGAGTTGAGTTGATTTAATTTGACTTTATTTGTTTCTGTATTTGCTCGGCCCCACTAGCCTTTGTGCTATAAATACTACCGAGGGTAAATAAAGGTTATTATTATTATTATTACTATTATTATTATTATTATTATTATTATTATTATTATCTGGACTGTGAGAAAGCCGAGCTTACTGAAAAACTTCGACAACTCGAAGTGGATATTTTACAAGATTTACAATCGAAGGTATTTAGCGTTGACAGATTTATGAAGTCAGATAAAGATTTAGCTTTTTATTCTGGATTTCCCAATGAAGACATTTTCAAGAGTATAATTCAGTATTTTATCCAGGAAAAGAAGGTGAAAACGTTAATTATTGGCATTCACCTTCTCATGATGTAGCAAATATGAATCAGAGAAATGGTGAAGATGCCCCTGAACAAGGAAGACCAAGGCAATAAAGCCTGGATTAATTTTATGTTTCTAAAGATCACCACCATTTCAGTATGGCCCTCAAGGTCAAAGATCAATGACCAATTGCCTGCTGATTTTAAGGATGAATATCCTTCTACCAGGGTCATAACTGACTGCAGAGAGCTCTGCTGTTAACTGCCTAAGAGTCTTCGTTTAAACAGTGATCTTTTTAGCTCGTATAAAACCGGCATACCAATCTGAAGGGGCTTATTGGAGCCTCACCTGGGGGTGCCAAAACATTTATTAGTCAACTTTCCACGGCGCACTTTTTATCGGAACCAAAGGTCAAATGACCTCCAAGGAAGTTGTGCAAACACAACAAATTGTCTCCCTTCAAATCCACGTGGAGTGCATGATCAACAATACAAAAAACTTCCACATAGGGGACAGTGTAGTGCATTTACTCTGTTTAGTGTTGTCAGTCAAATGTGGTGTGTTTGTAAGCATATGCATATAACTCACATACAGGCAATGACCATTTATTTTCAGTTTGCTGACTACATGGACTATTTTGAACTATGATTTCTGGTTTTCTGAACCACATTTCCGAGAAAAAACCTTAATTTAAATCTCCTTTTTAGCATCCAAGCAAATAAAATTTTGGTTAAGTTAATCCTGGGTAAATATTTTTTCTACATGTTTTTAGTGTTGTAGTCAGATTCCCTGGGCCCAGTTGTTTGAAGCATGGTTAGCGCTAACCTGGGTTAAATACCATGACAACGTACAGACTTTAATACATCTTGTCCAAAGATTAGCGCTAACCTCGGCCTGGAAAGCTCTTTACTGGTACAGTCGTTATATGCCGGGTATAGATGAGATTTTCGTCCGTGTCGACTAGAAGATAGTCGGTCTTTGCATTCAAATACTCATTCACGCTGTAAAAGAACAAAGCAAATGAGATACTTAACTGAGCTTAGCAACCTTAGCAAGGTCGGCATTTGCTACAGCAAAACCACTATATTGCTTACCACTTACAAAATTGTGCTTTGGTAATTACGTAAACCTTTACAAGAATTACCACAACACATGAACCAAAATGTTAGTTAAGCATTTTTCAATTGATTAGGATGCCATCTGTTCAACGAACTGCCAGGTATGTCTTCAATTCTTCTGGTAGATACGACGAACCACATGCGAAGAACGCCATTGCTGTTTACGTGCTTGACTTTGACTTGGCCCTCGATGCCTCGTTTACGCACTGCTCTCCCAAGAGCATTACGAACGGCTGCCATTTTGGAATAAGGTGTATTATCTCAGGAATGCAAGTCAACATAAGTTTTGTTAACTAAAGGAAGAAACAGAAACAAAAAAAGGTTTGATGCATGCATGGTTGATTCCATTTGTTTGGGCTGTTAACAGAAATCATTCATGCATCACATTCGGTTGGTTGCACATTCATTTCCAAATTCAGACCTTCAAATCACCTACTGTTACATGTACGTTTCTGATATGATAACCAGTCTGTAAATGAAAGAAGAGCAAATTTCAAGGAAAAATGTGGTGTTTTAGGCCAAATGTGACCTTCTTGCACCAAACCTTTCAACTGATGTGTTATTAATTTTTTGGCTGTCATGTGAAAGCAACAAACTGCTTTGAGCACTAATAATCATTAATGTAATTATTACATTAAAAGCCACATTGTAATTAATTAGAATGTAATTAATGTAATCAATGTAATTATTAGAAGTGGTTTAATATAAATGGGTTAGTGGCTGTAGTAACCACTGCTATTATTGGAGCCATGTAATTTATTCTTTTTTCTCTCTTTTCATTTCTCAGCATTCAATTTGGAGACCTGCAGGTTAGTAGACAAACAATCAGAATGTAGAGCTTGAAATTATGTTACAACATAAAATTAATGTCATTTTAATGTCGAAAATTTGGTTTACAATGGATTTGATAATGTAATGTGACCACTGTACAGGGATCCAAAAAGCTGATGTTTCGAGCATTAGCCCTTCCTCACACTGAATTTGGATTCGCTCTGATGAAGGGCTAACACTCAAAATGTCAGCTTTTTGAATCCCTGTACGGTGGTCAATTTACATTATTTATTTATCAACTCTGTTGTTAAACCAAATTTTCGTGTTTCACTCCCCCACCGATGAAGCACCACAGTTTCTTTTAAGAAACTAATCCCCTTTATTCATTTGATTTTAATATCAACTTGTAACATTATTATTTTGAAACTAAACTAACAATTTACAATTAGTATTAAATTAAATAGAATAGACCAGACCATTGGTATACTGTAAAATATCGCAAACATATTTTTTTGTTTTTCACTTTTTTAGCAAGCCATTCTTATACATGATGGGTTAAAGGGGCATTGAACACTAACAGGAGTCAAATAAGTCCAAGAGAACTTTTAAAATTCTTGAAATTCAACCGATAAACTTTATATGCCAGCCCCAGTCCTTTTCCACTCTGACAAAGAGCACTTATCTTATTCTTTACATTCATTTGGAGCTTCACTGCCTCAGAAGAGTACAGTAAAAACCTTTATTATAAAAGAACCTAGAATTTTCGAGGTCAGGCTAAACAGGTTCTTAAATTTCTGTCAGTAGTTTTTCACAATTCAGACTGATTACAATAGGTTCTTAATAGGTTCTTATTTTTCAGAGGTTGTTGTGGCGTAAGCAGCTTCCAATAAAAACCCTGCATACAGTGTAACAGTCAGTTGCCACCTGCTGTCAATGTTCAGCCCTCCATGTGCTATTTTCTTGTCTTAGTCATCTGAATCCATCTCCTTTACATTTTTTCCCTTTGGGTGTTAAAGCAAAGCCATAAGTTGTGATTATGACTGGACTGGATGCGGTGGGGTGCAGTATATGAAGCAGTTCCATGCAGTGCAAAACAGGTGTCTTTTTCACCCTCTGTGTGCAACTGGACAGCAGAATTGAACAGGGCAGCAATAGACTGAAGTGTGCAGAGATTCATAGAAGAATTTCAAAATAATTGCAAACCAAGATTTGGCTTATTACTAAATAAAAAAATGGTCTTCCTGTTACAACAATGAAGGGAGATTCTCATTATTGAGGTTTGAAAAATGGGGTACATTTGCAGGGTTTTCATTAAGAATTGTAGTAACAGGAGAATAATGTAAAGTAGCAGGAGAATTATCATGAAAGATTATTAAGGGAGCAAGTGAAATTGAGCAGGACAATTTTGCGTAGTAGTGTATCACTCAATTCCCCCAGGAATTTGACTTTTTTGAAAAATTTTGATCAAATGCCCAGCTGGGCGCTTTTGGAATTGACTGATACATAGCCAGAGAATTCTCTGATCTCCGATGCCTAATGAACACACTGCATTTGTCATAATTTGTTTTACATAGTTTAGTAACAGTATTGTTATTATTTTAGCAAAGTTTATTTATAATGGTATATAACATTTACAGCTTGAATAAAGTCATGATTGTATTTTATTCCTTCTTTTGATGCAGGATTATGATCACCATGTTGGATGTATCCTTGAATACTTGCTGCCTTTTCATAAAGTAACAAAAGGTTATGCCCCTTCGTTACTCACTGGATAGTGCCCCACTGGACTACCAGTATAAGTATTTGGCCAACCTAACTTGTCAGAGGTAGTGAATTCAAGAGTGTAGCAAGAATTACAGTTCCTTAAAAAACTCATCATTAATTCATCAAATCAAATCAAATCAAAACTTTATTTACCCACAGAGTCCATTTCACTATTAAAATAGTGCTCTCCCATGGAGCTGTGCATTAAAAATATGATAACTATTAATTTAAGGATGACCATTAACCCATTGGCACCCGTGCCGGCCAAAACCGGCCGTAAAAAACTCCCATGCTTCAAAACATTGCAACTCTCTCAATCGCACGAATATTGCCTTAACTGTTAGTTGTGAGCACGAAATGGAATGCCCTTTAAATTTGGATATCCAATAAATGCAAGAAACGTAGCGATTTTTACCAAATATGGCCTTTTGAGTTTGGACAAGAACGAAACTGGCCGTTTTTAACGTCAAAGAGAAACAACAAAAATGCCCCTTTTTGCCTTCATGTTTTTTTAGGGAAATCATCGTCGAAAAACCAAAACTCAACCATCATAACGAAATTCAGTCCTTTTTCTAGCTTAGAAATGACTTTTTTTGTTCATATTCTTCTCCCGAGCGTAGATACAGCCTTTTGTTCCAGTGCATTCGGGCCTTCCCGACATTTTCCACATCTTGAGCGCATTGCATGCTGGGAACTAAGGAGAATTTTTGACAGCGCCCGTTCCTTCCCCCAATTCTTTCACATATAAACTAAGTCTACAGCCACTCCGACCTACCGCCAAAATTTCCTGCTCCTGGTCATCTTCAGTACACAGAAATTCCAAAATATGTGGCGGTAGGTCGAGAAATTCATCAATAGTTGAGTCCCAAAGGTACTAAGTGTTCGACCGGCCAAATTCCCAGTTCGTCGAGTAACAAGCCAAATTCAACAACAAAGTACATCACCTTGCTCGATTCTTTGAGAAAGTGGACTCTTAGCTACCGTCACGCTTAATGATGCTCATCAGGCAGCCGCTAAAGATGAAAAATGGCTGTAAATTTAGCAGAAATCGCAAGCAAACCGAACTTGGGCCATCGTTGTCACTTCACGGATAAAAAATAGCTACGTCAGAATAACGTTTTCAGAAACCTTGAGCCTCCAGTGCCTTAGGACAGCACCACTTTTCCCTGGTAGTTCAAATAAAGAGTCACGAATTGCTATTCATCGTTTATAGGTGGAAAATCACTCCGAAAATGTAAAAACCTGCGGTAGTCAATGGGTTAAGTTAAAAATAGTAAAATAAGAATGTATAGTTAAAAGTCTAATTTATCTACTACTCAAATTTAGACGAGTTAAAAATATATTACAGTAAGTCCTAAAAATTACTTAATACTTACTTAATTAATTAATTAAAGCACAATATTTGTTAAAACTAGTGGCCTATTAATTTAAAAATAGTAAAATAAGAATCTACAGTATAGTATACAAAAGAAATTAATTTTTGATGAGTGTATTTAATCTGATAAAGACACGGCTAAATTTTACATCCGATTTTCTAGGCCAAAATAACCCAAAATCTAAATTTTAGTGTAAGAATGGAAAGATGTACAGTAAAGCTTTTAAAGCCATTCAATAAATTCGCAATTTGCATTTTTATCAATTTCCAAACCACTTGGCTGCACCTCATTGATAAAACACTCCTGCTCATTTATTAAATGTTACTAAAACATCTTCACCTTGGTGTACATTTTATCTAGCAATGAAAAAAAAAAAAAAAAAAAAAGAGGGGACCAAGATCTATTTTGGATCCTTTTCACATACTGGTCAAGCTACTTGATTTTGTGTGTACCATTTAAATTCTGACTAGTAACTGGGGCAGGCAAAAGGGGCTACCCTTTCAGGCCTTTGGTCATTTGACCATGACTTGATGTTGCTATTATACCCCGTTAAACCTTTGTTATTTATACTGGCACCATCTGGGATATCAGAGAGAATATACCTATGTTGTACATGTTTTATAGAGTAGCAGATTTGTATAAATTATTGAGACATGCAGGTTTTACTGTAGGGGAGAGTGTGTGGACTTTTCAGTGACCTAGTTATTATTTTAAATCTGTTTTATTAGCTTTCTTTATTAGCTTTCTTAAAGTTGGGTTCCCCTACATACCTTCTTTGACCTCAAATCCATTTATGACTATAAAAACCTTTACAAATTTGGTGGTAGAAGTTCATGTCATTCTTAGTTTTACATGTACTTTCTTAACTTTTGTGTAGCGTGACTTTAGTGGCAAGATGGGGTTCAATGAATTTAAGGAGTTATGGGCAGCACTAAATCAGTGGAGGGTAAGCAAAGAGCAAATAGAGAACACAAATAACTCAAGGGTGTTCTGCAAAAGGGGCGTATATCACTTTTTTGCCTTAAAATCCAAAATATCTCTAACCTCACTCTGCTTTGGCATAGACTGGAAATTTTGTCAGAAATGAAGTTCTGCGCTTATTTTGTGATTAGAAAGTTAGGATCCGAAGGATTAGCTTATGACTTTCCCAAAAACTCAAGAAACAGAAACAACAGGATCTGATGCATGGTGGATTTATTTTGTTTTCAGTTGGTTCAGTTTTAGGCAAAAGCCATATGCTAATTTGTTGAATCCAGGCCTTTTTTAAATACCCTTCAAATGTGTTCAGCAGCCCTGTCAATGTTTTGTAGTAGTGGGCAGCAAAGCTGGAGTACGTAGTAGGGAGCAACTGGCAGCAAACCTTGCCTGCTGGAGAACTCACAGTGAAGTCCAAGTGTGAAGTAAGGGGCAAATAATTGACTGTAGGCAACGAATTTGCCGACTGCCGTACATTTTGACGTGGCTGCTTCAGCTATGTTTTAGTTTAGGGGTTATTTAGCTTAAATTTTTGTCAGGATGTCATCGTCATGGACACGCCAATGGGCCTGGCTGCCTTGATTTACTGGTGTGCCATCAAGAAGCTTATCGTCCGAGGCAACTAGTAGCTGGAGGGAGTGATTTGAATTTTAATATCAAGTGCAGTGGCAATTGATGTCCACTTCTCAGGATGTCATCACCATGGCCATGCCAATAGGCCAGGCTGCCTTGATTTACTGGTGTACCATCAAGAAGCTTATCATCTGTGGCAACTAGTAGCTGAGGGAGGGATTTGAATTTTGATATCAAGTGCAGTGGCAATTGATGTCCACTTACATTAGGCATGTGACCAGTTTGAAAGGAAATTAATGTTCCAGAGAGGATTTGCATCACTATTTTCCTCAACTCTTCTGTTTTTATATTTATTGTACCTACTAAACTAATTAAGATGATGTGCTTTTGAGAGATTCTGATGAATTATTCAGTCCTCGTTCCCAGCCAGCAGAGATCTCTGGCCGCCATAGACCTCTGCTGGCAGGGAACAGTCCTTGTTACCTTGATCATCATCAGCATCACCATTGTCATCGTCATCATCATCATTACCAATGGTTTTTATTATAATCATTTATGTTGTTGTTTTCATGGCCGAGGTTTGTGTTATCTACCGAAGCTGAAGGATGAGGCGGATAACACTACTCTAAAACTACCCTGGCTCCAGAGACCCATTGAAAAAAATAAATATCCCTGAAAAGCCCAAATAGAACGCGAGAGACGGGCTCCTCCTTCAAACGAAAAAAATAACCTCTGGCACCCAGGATACTCCGAAACATATGTTTCAAAACTTGAATTTAAACGTTTGACTGAACTGAGCACCGTTTTGGTAAAACCTTCTGTAAAAGAATTATTGAAAAGCTTCAGCAAAACAAAGGTGCTTATCGCGTGTGCAGAACTACTGTCTGCAAAACGACGCCACTTCAACAAGCGTAAAAACTATAACTGTTTATCCCTGCTTTATGGCCATTTCCATGTACGTGTAAAAGTTCAGTAGATTCGATTTCACTCGTTGAATAATGCTATCTTTCATTGCAGACAACTTTTATGCAGTATGACCGAGACAGATCAGGGACTGTGGAACCACACGAGCTACATGCCGCACTTGCTGCCTTTGGTAAGGTGCTCTGAACTTTCGGTTTCAACATTGAAACGCAAACTAGTAGTCATTTATTTTTACCAGAATTTCTGCTGTTCTACTTTGACACTGGGGCCTGTTGAAATGCACTGTATTTAGTGGGCTCTGCCTCTATTTTAAGTAGAACTGCATCTAAGACATTTTCACTCAAAACAAACACCATTGTTGTCATCATCACCACCACCACCGTCACCATCATCATCATCATCACCATCACCACCACCACCATCATCATCATCGTCGTCATCGTCATCATCATCATCACCATCATCATCCCAATTACCATCATCATTATCATCATCATCACCATCATCATCATCATAATCACCATTATCATTATCACCACAACCATCATCATCATCATCATCATCACCACCATCATCATCATCATCGTCGTCGTCGTCATCATCATCATTACCATCACCATCACCATCATCATCGTCATAATTACCATCATCATCATCACCATCACCATCACCACCATCATCATCATCATAATCACCATCATCATTATCACCACCACCATCATCATCACCACCACCATCACCATAACCATCACCATCATCATCATCATCATCATCACCATCACCATCATCATCATCATCGCTATCATCATCTACGTCATCATTTTCATCCTCATCTTCATCGTCGGTCATCATTATCCCCGTTTCCCCTTGTCATCACTGTTGTCATCATTATGTATTTTCCTTGAGTCAGGTAAGGAGCCTGAATCCCTCATCATGTTCTTTCTGTTATTTGTTTTTCCCAGGATACCGTTTGAGTCCTAACGCTCTCAATATTGTTGTCAAGCGATATTCCACTAATGGCCGAATTTCTTTCGACGATTTTGTGGCTTGTTGCGTCCGCCTGAAATCCCTGACAGGTTTGTACTAACAGAGGTTTATTGATTATAACTTTCAGTGGATGTGTGGATCACTGCGAGGGTCTGAGTTGTAGTTACATATTACTATTTCTAGCAGCCCCGCTTCAGAAATATATCTCCACCATTAGCCTAATTTAGCAACAAAACGGGAACGTCATTTGAGGACGCGAGAGCGCGCGGAAAGGACTGGACACGACTTCCGGTGTTCAATATGTTGCTCTGCCATTGGTCAAGTCGGTGTTTCGATCTGCGCGCGCCGTCGTTACAGTCGTCACGTTTTTGCTAAATCAGCCTAATAACAGGGTTGGTACGGCTCCCGGAAATCCTGGAAAGTACTTGGATTTTAGTCTAGCATTTTCCAGGACAAGAAATCTGTAAACTCAAGTCGTAAAGTTGTTTCAAAAGACATAAAGGAGCGGCCGAATGGGAAAATCCAACAATTGAAACATATTTAATGCGCACTATGGGTCCCGGAAAAAATCTAAGGCATGCAAGTCCCCTAAATTTGTTTCTGAGAAAAGGATACGAACCTGATTAAATTTTAGCTGCAATAAATTATAGTTTTCAGATTTTCGAGAAAGGGCTTCAAGTTCTGTTAAGATATAGGGAGACGATTTTTTAGAATGTGACGTATATTTAACTTTTCAACTTCAACCTGCGTTGCTGACAGAATTATGCAGATTAATAAACTAGCTAGTACTCGGTGTTAGTTTGGGTTGTCTTTTGTCACGGTTTCTTTCTGACCAGATTCATTATCAATTAAGGCGAAACGTCCCAAGGAATTTCTTTTCCTGACACCACTGAAAATCTTCCCGAATTTTCAACGTGGTAAACCCACAGACATCCCACGTAAAGATCGAGTTAGTAGCCTAGAAACAAAACTGAGACATACGTGGCATTTGTTGTTTTAAGCTCTTTTATTATATCTCTCACTTAGTACGCGCGCTGTGATTGGTCAATTTTGCGGACCGTATTCTACAGTACGGCCCGCTTGCATCATCCAGTTTACTTTCCCGCGCGCCGGATTAACCTCAGAGATATAATAAATATCTTACTCTTACTAACCTCTTTTTCTCGGTCCGTACTGTAAGTTACGGATCCTCGTTTTTTCCCATTAATTTATGGCCCGCGCGCACGGGAAAAAACTCGGTCCGTAACTTACAGTATGGACCTCGAACTCGGTTAGTAAGAGGTATTTATCCTCTGAAAACAGACTGAAAGGCCCATAATATAGCTGAAAATTTATCCTTTCTGATGTCTTTCTCTTTGTTGCCCTTCAGATCAGTTTAGAAGACGTGACACTGCACAGAATGGAGTGGCAACCTTCCAGTATGATGATGTAAGTTTCTGTATCCGCACATTTTATTGCAGCCTTTTAAGATGAGAGAGCGGCACGACGCGCTAGAAAAATAAACTTCAAGCTCGAGTGGCTCGCATTCTGCGTTCCCTCGCTCCCCTAGTACCCTAAATACAACGTCTTGATGCAGGCCAAGTTTCCGAAAATTTACTGTCTTTTACAATGATTTTACCATCCTTGCGCGAATACAAAAATTGTACCAGTAACGTTAACAGATGAATCTTTCTGCGTTGTTTTGTTTGTCTTTTTGTCGTTCACTTCCTCTGATCAACTGTGATCTAATGTTATTTTCAGTTTATCCAAGTGTCCATGTACTGCTAGAAGAAAACGGATCCTGGAAGCTCATTGGGAATCGTTCTTAATCGTGTTTTTTTTTTAATTAATTTATAAACTTCTTAACAATCACAGTGCACTTACAGACATTACAGAAGTTTTACCTCAACACAGGCAGCCCAGTCTCCACCCTTTCCCTCATAGGAGCGTCGTTGTTTGGCGACGGAACGAAAACAGGGTAGTATTCGTAATTGAATTTCTGTGCCTGTTTTCCTTAAGGTAATTTTTTGAGACTTGTTTTCGAAGAGCGTTATTTTGAGGGTATGCGAGTATAGGCGGGCGTGGGATTTGGAGTTTCCAAATGCGTAAGCTTCAGGCAAATAAGCCTCAAGAAACGCTGGGCTCAAAACTTGAGCAAGCATCAATTTGAGCCTGGCTTTAGATCGGAAGTTTTATTATGGGAAAAACTGGGGGAGGGGATGTTTATGCCCGAGGGGGATGGAGGGCTGGGGCTTGAGGTTTAATGGTGGGGTGACTTGTTTTTAATAGTAAAGGCTTAGTTGGACGGACTTCATGAGATCGTCCACGAGAGCGAAAATATGGAAAATGTGCAAATCATTGTGAAAACGCGAATCCCTTTGGCAATGCCATGTAGGAAAATTAGGTACACTGCGGTAGTGCTCGCAGGCTAGTATTCGGATATTTGTTATAGACATTCAGTAGACAAATTTCTGGACGCAAGATATTGACTGTAATACATTTGCATTCGCAAAGCTTTTAGTCTGGAAATTCCATGCAATGCATGGAGTAGGATCTTGAGTAGGATCAGAGTATGATGATTGAAGCCATATGGAAAAAGGACGTACAATACTTTCCCCCAATCCATAAAACAAGTGATCGACATCAAAGCTGCATACAGCGACAGCACTTTTGTAATGTTCTGTTGTCTTTGTCACATGTTACAAAATAAATGACCGATAATTATACCGTTGTAAAACTAGTAAAAATTGCCTTGTGTAGTTTAGGAATATATTTGTTATTCTTATTTGCAAAGAAGGAGGAATCGCTGATTACCTCGGTTTAAAATCATGTGTGACGTTTTGTGCCTGTGTGTTGTTTGGGGAGGGGGCGGGGGTTGTTGGGTTCTCCTGCTCTGCTGGGGCTTTTGAAATTGCTTTGTAACTCCCGAGTGTCCATAAACTAATATTGATTAGCAATACCTTATTAGATGAAATTCTCGCGACACGCAAATTTCGCGATTTAACAAAAAGTCGCGAAATTAAAGCGACGCAAACAGGAAGTGTCGCGAACATAACATGACGCGAAAATTAGGTGACTCACATTGTGTCAATAATCAAGAAAAAATACGTTTATTAGCGTTGAAACGTTTAGGAAATCATATTTTAACTATTCTATTGTTTCTCCTCATCACTAAATCTTTCTTCCCCCGCTGCAGGCAACACTTCTTTTGAATAGTTCTCAAACCGTCAATTTACTGGCTCCTTGTACAATAGTGGAGTAACTGGGAGAGAACCACCTTGTGACTCATATCGAGACATAAACACAAATGACTCGTGAGACTTGCTTAAGGGGGCAATATACCTGAATGCTTCGTTTTTGTCAATGTTACCTTTTATCCTTATTATCTTCTGGAGATTTCTTGCCATCCAAAAAACCCATCATAGTTTTGTAGCACATAACCCCATAAATATCTTAGAATCTTTGGGTATTTTTTAGAGTGTTTGTGAAAAAGAAGAAATGAAGGGAGGGGAGAGTGATTTTAAGGGAAGGTGAGAAAAGTGAAGATATTAAAATTAAATTTTAAAATTACATTTGGAGGTTAAAAATTAATGGACGAACACCAAACAGTCCGCCCTCATCCTGACGTGTCCCGCGTTGTAGCGGTGTGTCTTGAGTGTTTGTGTGTGCCTTATTTTCCCTTTATAATTTTTTCATCAAATCTCTTCTTACTTCAGTAACATCCCGGTATATTGCCCCTTAATGGACACTGTGGTCACGCACAAGCATGAACGTGCCAGAACTTTTTTGCGTTTACTAGTCCTATAGAACCCCTCTGCATCTTTTGTTAATTTTGACATTTGACAAGTTAAATAGCGTCTTACTCGAAAACGCGAAATTTAAAGTGATCCAAAACAGAAAATTTCCGCAAAGTCGCGAAATACCGGTGATATTAACACTTTAATGATCACTTCCTAGCAAAGCACAGATGCTCTTGGTTTTGGGAGAGGGGGGAAATTTGGAGTACCTGGACAAAAACCTCTCGGAGCAGAGACTAGGCCCACTTATGACGCCGAGACCCGGGATACGTTGGTGGAAGGCGCGCGCTCTCACCACTGCGCTATCCCTGCTCTCTCAAAATAAAAATGTCCAGAAAACTTCATGTAACAAGGTATATGCTACGCGATTGCAAATTTGTGTCATAACGGAAATCGACTACGGTAGTGGGAATAGAGCGTTTTCATTCACGTGACTAGGAGCCATATTGGTTTACTAAAACAAAAGAAAGTATTTGCATAAAAAAATAGAGTTCAATTCCCAGAGGTTTAGTTTGGGTCACCAACATGGCCGTCGTCGCTTTGTTTTGGGACACCGACATGGCCGCCGTCAGCCTAGTTCCTAGACGTGTTTCTTTCCACCCTTGTCCGCGCGAAGTCTGGGAAGGAGTGGACGAAAGACAAAATACCCCCGATTTTAGCGCAAAAAAACCCCTGGTTGGAATTTACTAGTTTCCACGCCGTATCGTGTGAAAGCTTACCGCCGATGCGGCAAATTCGTACAATGGAAGTGTCCATAAACGACGGTAAGTTCTAACTTTGTGGAATAACCGTTTTAGTCCGTTATTTTGTGTTGCTTTTCCGTTCAAAGTTCTGTCGTGTACATGTTAAAGTAAGTTACAGGTACTTCGCTGCACATTTTTTTATCGTGAGCATAAGTTTTGTACATTCAGACGAGTGCGATGTGGACACCCATCCTTGTGCAGCAACCTCAAAGATATATTATGCCATTATTGTAACGTACGATCTCGTGCATATTTCAGTGTTGTTTATGGTGGATCTGGTAGTATTTGCTTGCCATCCAAAAAACCCATCATAGTTTTGTAGCACATAACCCCATAAATATCTTAGAATCTTTGGGTATTTTTTAGAGTGTTTGTGAAAAAGAAGAAATGAAGGGAGGGGAGAGTGATTTTAAGGGAAGGTGAGAAAAGTGAAGATATTAAAATTAAATTTTAAAATTACATTTGGAGGTTAAAAATTAATGGACGAACACCAAACAGTCCGCCCTCATCCTGACGTGTCCCGCGTTGTAGCGGTGTGTCTTGAGTGTTTGTGTGTGCCTTATTTTCCCTTTATAATTTTTTTCATCAAATCTCTTCTTACTTCAGTAACATCCCGGTATATTGCCCCTTAATGGACACTGTGGTCACGCACAAGCATGAACGTGCCAGAACTTTTTTGCGTTTACTAGTCCTATAGAACCCCTCTGCATCTTTTGTTAATTTTGACATTTGACAAGTTAAATAGCGTCTTACTCGAAAACGCGAAATTTAAAGTGATCCAAAACAGAAAATTTCCGCAAAGTCGCGAAATACCGGTGATATTAACACTTTAATGATCACTTCCTAGCAAAGCACAGATGCTCTTGGTTTTGGGAGAGGGGGAAATTTGGAGTACCTGGACAAAAACCTCTCGGAGCAGAGACTAGGCCCACTTATGACGCCGAGACCCGGGATACGTTGGTGGAAGGCGCGCGCTCTCACCACTGCGCTATCCCTGCTCTCTCAAAATAAAAATGTCCAGAAAACTTCATGTAACAAGGTATATGCTACGCGATTGCAAATTTGTGTCATAACGGAAATCGACTACGGTAGTGGGAATAGAGCGTTTTCATTCACGTGACTAGGAGCCATATTGGTTTACTAAAACAAAAGAAAGTATTTGCATAAAAAATAGAGTTCAATTCCCAGAGGTTTAGTTTGGGTCACCAACATGGCCGTCGTCGCTTTGTTTTGGGACACCGACATGGCCGCCGTCAGCCTAGTTCCTAGACGTGTTTCTTTCCACCCTTGTCCGCGCGAAGTCTGGGAAGGAGTGGACGAAAGACAAAATACCCCCGATTTTAGCGCAAAAAAACCCCCTGGTTGGAATTTACTAGTTTCCACGCCGTATCGTGTGAAAGCTTACCGCCGATGCGGCAAATTCGTACAATGGAAGTGTCCATAAACGACGGTAAGTTCTAACTTTGTGGAATAACCGTTTTAGTCCGTTATTTTGTGTTGCTTTTCCGTTCAAAGTTCTGTCGTGTACATGTTAAAGTAAGTTACAGGTACTTCGCTGCACATTTTTTTATCGTGAGCATAAGTTTTGTACATTCAGACGAGTGCGATGTGGACACCCATCCTTTGTGCAGCAACCTCAAAGATATATTATGCCATTATTGTAACGTACGATCTCGTGCATATTTCAGTGTTGTTTATGGTGGATCTGGTAGTATTTGCTAGGCGTTCTCGCTGACGTCACCGCTGATAGTTGGCTTTGACCGAGCCGAGACGCCTAAGGACTAGGCTGGGCCGCCTTGACGTCATGTGAAACACTATATGCATGTTGATAGAGTTCAAACTCTGCTGTCACATGAGGTCTGCCTGCGGAAGGGGGTGTATGATATACATCCATGTCACGCCAAGTAAGTAGCTAGAAATAACGTCGGACAAAACTTTGAAGCTCATAAAACGATACAATGAAATGGAATGTCGGAACGGCCGGAATATCCTGTTCGAGCAACAGACAACTCTTGTCCGGGGGCTATCGGCTCATAGCTGCCAACGCCTCGCCTCAAAGTTTCCGATGCTAGTTAGCTACCAGTTGGAATAAGGCAGATTTATCCCTGGAATAGAGCTATTACTGACACCTTTCAGGAACCGGTCCCACACCGACAGCCCAGAGACGAAAATATTCGTATTTTCCGTAATGAGCTGGAACTAGCGTGCACACGAGGCTTAAACGGGCGAATCTTTTCATATGTTAATGTACTCCTCCGCAAGAGCCTCCACTTCATGCTAGATCCAGGTCAATACCGAGTATACGAATATGGTCTAAAAGGTCTAAACAAAGAGGCACTTGGTCTAAACCGACTTGTTTTCATTTGGGAAAATTCACTATGTAAGTAGTAAACAGCGATAACTGATTCGTTTATTCCCAGTAGCAATACTCTGTGAGAAGCCACTTCAATATCCGATTACCCAATCAAATGCCCGGAGCTTCCATCACAAACTTGGGTACCTTTGACGGGGTTGAAATCAGACTAAGCCCTTCTGTAATATACAATAGTGGACTTCAAGTTGGAGACGAGACTGATCTGCTACTGACCAGTAGGTACAAAATCAAGGCTCAAAGAAGGCCACATAGAGGTGTGACAGGACGAGCGACAAAATCCGGGGGGGAGGACTTCACAATTTCTCAGGAGTCATTCACTGGGTAATATACAACGCTTTTACCCACTTTACAACACGCCCTTCAGAAAAAAGCGATGCGTCACACGCGCAAGAGACTGATCAATGTCAGAAGCGAATTACCCCTGTTCTAATTAGTGTAGAAAACTTTCCCTGATCGCTTCAAGGCCTTACAGGCATCAAAGAAACCCCGAGCGGAAAACCGGCTGGGTCGAGTGAGATTCGTGTAATGAGTTATACGGAGAAGCTCCGCTAAAACGGGAACTTCAATTCACCCTCGTATTAGCGGAGCTTACCCGCTTAAACACCACTGAGTGAGGCAACCCTTCCAGGAGTTAAGGGAAGTGGGTTGGAGTAGGTAAAGCAACTATCGCTCAAACAAAAGATAAAAGAGAGAAAATCGGAGGGTCCGGTGACACAAAAACGATGCAAAGCTTCCATATGGTTGCATAGAGGCTTTTGGTCATAAAAGGGAATACAACAGATAAGAGCGAGTTCTTAACTATGTTTCCCCTGTTTTTCTTTCTTTTTTTCTTTTTTTCTTTTTCTTTTTTCTTTTTTTTTTATTTTTCCTGCAGAAACCCCTAGTCTTGTTTCGCGGAACCACCAGCTAAGCTGTCTACTCTTTATCTAGACTTTCTTCTCTACTATGAACTTTCCAAAAGCAGTCCGTGGAGCAAAGCGGATGATCCTAATTCCGCTGAAATGTGATTCAAACAGATGTCACTGGCATAGTTTGGCACACTTGTGTCTATTCCCTTCGTACTGTCGCTCTCGTCCGACGGCGCATGGATTAAACCATTAACCGCTGGCGTTACCAACATTGAACTGTCAATTCCATTCGTGTCCGGGTTTAACACCGGTTCCGCGACGTCAAGGTCAACGAGATTTTTAATAGTACTTTTCAGAAGTCCGGGAGCCTCGTTTTCGTTCTCATTCATGCCAGTTTCGACGTCCATAAATGGAATTGGTAAATTATCGCTCGTTTTGTCCACAGTTTCATGCTGATCAACAGATTCAGGGAGACTGAACACTTCATTAACTTTGTCAAACGTTGGCTCCTGACTGGGCACCAGGTCCTCCTTTTTCACGTTCGCACATAGATCGATAGGACTGAGGACCAAATTTTCTTTCATTTCGTTCTCGAACGATCGAGCTTGACAAGGTTCCGTGTCACCGTTACCGGTGTTTTCCGTTGGTTGTTGATTGGAAGGCAAAGCAGCCTTCTTGGCACTTTTATTTTTGAGACGACGAGGTGCATCGGGTGAGAGACACTTTTTCAGCAGGTTTTTGTTTCCTTTCCTTTTCTTAATTCGTTTTCTTTTAACCTCCAGAGACTTCGGTTTTTCCAATGGAGCAGCGCCTCTTTCGTTCTTCTCGAGGAATACATACTGTAAATCCACAAATGGCTAAAAGAAAAATTATGCAAAACATACAGAGGTGTTACATAGGTGTCAGAAAAGACAGGCAGATGCACAATGAACCCCAGCTATTTTAGTTATCATCGTGAGCATTTCCAAACAAAACAGAGAGATAAATTTACCACCCTGGAAAAGCAGGACGATTTCTCTTTGCAATTTGAAATACTAGTGGTCGTTTTCGCAATTAGAAACTTGTGTCTGGATTAAGGTCACGAGTTTCAAAAATTACCTATTAACCTTTCCTTGTAGACGCTGGTTTCAATTCAAATTGAATTTAAGTCAGAATCAAATGAAACTACCACCGATATTTCAAATCGCGGAGAGACCGATGCAACTCAAACCCCGCTATAGTGTGACACAAGGTACCACTACCATTACCATTATCGTTATCGTTATCAATAGGTTTATTTATAACCCTGGGCCCAGTTGCTCGAAGCATGGTTAACGCTAACCCGGGTTAAATACCATGACAACCAATAGGTTTAATTACATCTTAACCAATGGTTAGCGCTAACCATGCTTCGAGCAACTCAGCCCTGACTGACAACAAGCAATGCTCAGCTCTGCCCTTCGTACGAAGTAACGACACTACAGCTAACTACAGGTGACATTTTAAATCCTAACTCTGACAGTCACCGCACTTCTGATCAAATGTCCAAAACAACGGCCTCTGACTGGCCAACTTACCTATTGAGGAATTAAGATCAAACAGTGCTATTTACCTTGGAATAAAGACCGTATATCCGACACACTTCCTTCATAGTCAGGTGTGCATCCAGTATTTCATCTGAGCGGATAATTTCGGTCTGCAGGTAACAGAAAAAAACACATACGACGATTTTAAGACATTGAAATTGAAATTGCACCAGACGTTTGTGCTAAAATGTAAATAACTAGGAATTAAAGTTATTAGGCGGGCCCTGTATGTAAAGTTATACGGAACGTAATGCATATCTTAGGAATAACCAACTTGACACTGTTCAGACCATCTAAATCCTGCAACAATAGCCGAATCACGCAGATGCGATCGTCATGTTTGTTGTTCTATATTGGCGATGATCACAGCTGCGTTAAAAGGCCGCATGCCTTTTTCCCTTTTTTAATACGACATTTAACAAGAAACCTCCTCTCGCATAAGAGGCAATTTTAAATACTTTTGTTCAGTGAAACATTGCATCTCTTTCATGGTCTGGTTCTAGAATCGTAAGTTACATCCCCCCTCGAGAAGTGTGGTGCGATCACCGAAATGCCGCTATTTAGAAAACACTTTTCTCGCGCTCATCTACTTATTTAAGTTACTTTAAAGTTAACTGTAACTTGACTCTTACAATGTGCGTTTCAGGAATGGCAAACTTCATAATCAGGAATTTCTTCAGCACTTTAACAGTCACGGCTGAGGAACAGCGGAGATAACGAGTCGGGAAGATCTGGGAGAGAAGCAAAAATGTCATCCAAGGATATAAAAAGCATTCTAATCAATAAGAAGATAAAGATTACTAGGCCAGCATTTATCACCTCTCCTTTCACTTGATTTCACACAAAAAAATTAAAATCTTTTTTTCTACAATTGCTAGAGTTTGGGAGACCCCAAAGCAGCTTTCAATTAATGGCTATCTCGTCTAGTTCTTTTAAGCATTTAATTTACTACTGTTCCCAAAGTTAACGGAAACAAGTACTGAGTTTTATGTGTCTTGAAAAGACAGAAAACTGTACCCGCTCTAATTGGCTAAAAAAGGGTTCTGTCAGAGTATAAAGCAATGGTCTGACCCACTGACCAGAGGCTGTAAATCACAAATCTGTTGAGAAGCAACAAACTGCAAGGATCTCACCACAAGAAGCATGGTATTGACAAGGAAAACCAAGCTAATATACAAAAGAACAGAAAAATATTCCTCGATTACCGATTCACCGCCGACCGGTTAGCTCAGTTAGTAGAGCACCGGACCTCCGTGCCGGAGGTCACGGGTTCAAACCCCGACCGGACCAACACTCAGGGTCTTTAAATAAATGAGGAGAAAGTGCTACCTTTGCAATGACATCAGCAAATGGTTAGACTTTCTAGTCTCGGAAATGGACGATAAATCGTTGGTCCCGTCTCACAACTCTTCATAATTGATTCGCACACTGTTCGAAAAGAGTAGGGGACGTAGTTCCCGGTGTGGTGGTCTATCTCTCGTCTGATGGTTGGGTTCGTCGGTTGGTAAATGCTCGGAGATTAGCTGTACAAGCTACTCTAAATTCCATGGGTATATAAAGTATATGTATGTACCTCCTTTTCCATGCGGTTCCTTGTTTTCCTGAAATAAAACTAACGCGTTAGAGGGAGAAAATCTTGCGAACTGACCACAACCAAGTCGATATTTTCAATACAAATATAAATGTATTCTCGTACGATACTGCTGTATAACTCGTACCTGAAATAATCCAGAGTGATACAAACCGGGTCCTCAAATGGAAGAGCTTCTGTCTCCTTCTCCGGATTCTTGGAAGCATTGTCGTTCGTTTCCTCCTCAGGAGCTGAATGGGAACCAAAATTGCATTAGTTTAATTTCCTAAAAATGGATTTCTAGCCAGTGTAGTATTCAACGACTGGACTTCAAGGCCGACTTTTCAAAGGGCAAGAATTTAAAAAGACGACGTCAAAGAAATTAGTGGCGTTGGGAAGACGAGGAACCTACAACAATAACAAAAAACCAACTTTTTATGATTTAGGGAATACTGAACAAACCGCTTGTTTATCATCAAGAAAAGCTAAACAATTCAAATACACCGGAAAGGCTAGCAAATTTCAGTATTCGAAACAATTCCGATGATATACCAAAGTAACTGTAGGGTATGGAGTGATTGGAAACAATAGCCTGAAGAATGACAGAATTATTATCATTTCAAAAGGTTAAAACAAACACGTCTGTCGATTGTGTTCCCCATTCAACCAGTTACCAAAGCATGTTTAGTCAAATAAAGATAAAAAAAATGAAAATAGGTGCTCGCAAAACTGATAAAGTGAATTTTTCACAGGCTCAAAATGAGCTCTACAACCAGCTGCAAAAATACTTTGGACACTGTACCTTATTTGGGGTTGAATGACGTCTCCATGATCTTGCGCTTTGCATCCCCTCCCCTCCCCCTCTTATGAAGGATGGAGGGGGAGGGGGAGGGGAAGTGTGTTATATCTCACATATTCCTTACCAGCAGCAAATTTAAGAAAGGAAAGCTTTTTTATTGGGAATGTCTCAACAATTTTGCAATTGTACAATTTCATTGCGGTGATATTTGAAGTTGCTCAGTTGGCAACCTCCATAAAGAAAACAAATTTAAACTATATTTACATTAACAACCTTTAAACCTGTTTTAGCTTTGGCACGAACGGGACATGGCACGTACATTGTCAAGCAAAAGCATGAAGTCTATAGTTGCTCCGACTTTCTATCTGTGTTCAAAGACCAAACTGCAGATTGTAATGGAAACCTACAAACCTGATTCGCACTGTTCCTTTTGACTTGCTTCGAATTCTTTGCGTCGATTTACTTCTTCTACAAAATAAATAAGGAAAATTATGACTTATGTAATCGCATCACTAAATGTCTTTGATTCAGCAGAGTTGGTGGAGTTAGCTCCATAACAACAACGGTACTACATATATAGAACACTATGTAAATTTTACAAAAGGAGGACAATTTACAAAATTCACATTCAAAACAAAGGAAAACTGGGATAATTGCTTCAAAGTTAAATAAATAATTTACTAAACAGATAATTTAGTACTGCGGTAGTTATCATTGTTGGTAATCATGCCGGTTAGGCCTTGCTTTTTTATGCTGTCCTTGAAAGTACTCAAGTTTTGTACCTTCATTGTGTTGCTGCATAGCGTCGATCACACAACTGGCCCTAAATACCCCAGCATCTAACAGAATGTTTACCATGGTGAACGCTGCTAAACCGTGGCAATAAGAAGTCGTTTCTCAAACTGGCTGTGAAGCTTATTGCCGTGATATAGAGAGCCGTATATGAAATTATCTTATACCCTTCCTAAATAACCAGACAACACAACATCCAACGATGGTTTTTCACTCAGTCGTACCATGATAAATACCAGGCACAATCTTGTACACGATATCTTGCAATGTTCTGTCCGGTCTGCGATTAAAATAAAAGAAAGAAAATATTGCAGATTTGTGTCACTTTAACTTTATACGCCAGTTGGAACTGGGAAAAGGACAGACTTGACTTCTATCGTTAGCGAGTTCGTACTAAAGCACAGGTATCCCAAACTCATGATGAGCGCTCTATAATGTGGTGCAGTCGAAATAGCATCGAATTCAAAAGTGTAATAAAGGATAATTTTTTCTTTAAATAAAATATAGAAAATGCACTTACTTTGTTTCGCTGTTTTTGGCCGATTTTGACATACTACCGACCCGAAAAGTTAAAGTTATACAAAAATTCGTTGGCCAAAAGCACAGTCGGGATGATCAATTTTTGAGAACCACAATTTGTTGTTTTAACCTCACACGTCCTTTGAAGATGCAATGTTTCTGAGTTGCTACTTCCGTGGTCCAATAGTACACTCACCTGATATGCAACAAGGGTTTAGTCTTGTGCACCTCCACATCGCAAACAGGGCAGTGAAATGACGTTTGAAGATACTTCACGATACAGCTCCGACAAACTATCAAATGAAATAAAATAAATGCTGTTGTTCATTTTCTTTAATTTCGTAACGCTTTATTGAAACAAAAGGAGCTAACTTTCAGGATTCAATAGGAAGGTAAAAAAAATTAACTTTGTTTTCGGGGGCCGTTATTTTCGGAATTCTACTTTACATATAAGCAACATCTGAGCTACAGTCAGGATAAAGAAATGAAAAAGAAAAATAAATACAGCAGAGGCCAAATGAGAAAGTACACAAAAAATTCCTAAAATATTAATGTTCTTCTGTTAGATACGAACACTTATAGGATGTCAGAGTCGGCAAAATTAACAAGACACGAATTTAATGAATGGTTCCTTTTTTAGAATAAGAAGTTTAATTGTGACATGTGCTTTTACAAAACTTGTGATTAGATAAGGAAGGAGAATTTCCAAGCAAATTATTGTCAAACTCACAGGAATGAAGGCACTCCACAATCGTAGTGGCGTCCACTAGATATCCCCCACATAAAACACATAGAAGATGGGGATTCAGATCTTGTAAGTGCATCGTACGTAAGGACATGCTGACGTTGTGATGTAAGCTGGTGAAGTGAAACCAAAACAAAGACTTCATTATTTCAAGTGATAAGTTACTAAATATAACTAACAGGGCTTGAAATTGGCGCCTGATTTGAGTTCATTTGCTCCAACAGATTTGACCTATCGCCAATTAACAGCACTCCATGAAATTTTGAAGTTACTTTTGGCTTTGAGTTCAGTCTTCGCTTGGTTTCGTTGAAGTTCACAGCTTTATGGTTGGTGTACGCTATATCTACACGATTGCAGTTATTTTAAAAATTATTTTACTTTAATTGTTTGCTCCGTTCTTCAACCAAATTGGCCGCCTAAACTTTTGGACCTAGGAGCAAACGTCTTCCAAGAAAACAAGTTAATGTCGATCTCCGAATGACTACTTTATAGGCCTTTAGAAAAAAACGCCCCTTTCCTGTGGTTATGGCTTAGCAAGTGAACTTTTGAGGCCCGTTTGACACAGGCGATTCTTGTCGCACAACTCGGTGCAATTTTTATAACGTTAAAGTTGCAACTTCTAAAGCGCACGTGTAAACGAAGTGCGATTTCGGTGCAATTAATTTTAGCGCAATTTGTCGCCACGATACACGGCGATTTGAGATGCAACGCACGAAACACAGTTTTACCAAAAAATCGCAGCATAATTGTACAAGTTTAATTTGCTGTGATTCCCAGACCGTCTTTTCAAGACACGCTTGGCAAACTAACACTAGATGTCTTCGTACTGAGTATATTAAGTTAAATCTCTGCATAGAGAAAATTCGAGACGCAGATGTTGGGGGCTCAAGCAACGGCAAGAGAATGGTACTAATCGCTCCGCACGTGCGTTTTGGTACATTTCTTTGCCGTCCTCTTCAAAACTTTAATAAAGAGACCTTAAGCAACGAGGACGCCACAAAACAATAGGCTTAATGAGCAAAAACAATCGCTCTGCACGTGCGTTTTACATTTTGGTACATTTCTTTTCCGTCGTCAGCAAAACAACAACGTGAAAGGACCAAATTTTAGGTGAAGAACGTGAGCGTGTGACGGAGAACTCTTCTTTCTTTTTCCCAACTTCAATACCGTTTTTACTAATTTAGCTCCAGGATAGTTCGCCAGCATTTTACAAGATAAACAAGTTGGAAAAATCGCGAAAGAGTTACAAAAACGAGAAGTTACATTTTGAAATGACGTTGCCGTTGCTTAAGCTCCCTTTTAGCTCTCTCTTTAAGACCAACTCGTCGGCGGAAACTGCATGATGATCCAATTTAATTGTCAAGAATGTGAGCGTATGAAAGCAATTTTTTTCTTTCTCCTATCTTACTTAAGCAGTGTCGTTCGTGGCAATTTGGTTTCTTAATGGCTCGCCTACATTTTACACCCGTTGAAAGAGTTAAAACAATGGCGGAAGAGTTACAACAGCGAGACGTTAATGGTTATATACTTCGAAATGACGCCGACATTCGTCCGGCGTTACTTTAAGGTGTATTGTCACGGCAATTCTTGTTGTAACTTTGTTCAAATTGTGGGGAAGTACTTTTCTATCACAAGAACGGCTCGTTTAGCACAAAGAGCTAGATTTCAAATTATATCTCGGAAGGTTAAAGAAACCAAGATTATTTTACGGCGATTTTTCCAACACACAACGTCAAAACTTAAAAAGGTTAGCCTAACTTTTTCAACTTGAAATTGCAACCCAGTTTCTTCCCGTCATCCGCGCGGCCAAAGACAACCGCTAGTTCCAATGCACATAACAAGTAGTACTGTATGTAAGAAAACTGCCATCTTGAATTACATCTTTGGGTGCCCAAATTACGCAACACAGCCCCTTTACATTCCCTATTTTGAGTGAAAGGACTCATATTCTCCGAATCGTTGTCCGAGCCGCCACAGACCTTCTGAAAGTTACAACTGGATGCTTTTCGCACTTAAAACAACGTAATTTCCTCTCCAAAGGAAAGAGAGTCGTGGTCGTCGTTGTGCCTTCTAGAAGGCAAGAAAAGAAATCCGGCCGGCACAATATATGACAAAAGGTTACGGGGTGGTCATATTTGTATCTGTATTATATCTGTACCGACCTCTACACTAAACCTACAGACAAGCACCAACCCTTTCTGTACACTTCTTGCCATCTCATACATATTAGAAAGCCATTCCTTTCAATCTAGCACTCCGTTTACGACGTATTTGTTCTACCGACGAAACGTTAAAAACTCGCGCTGTTCAACTTACTACATATCTCATCAAACGAGGTTACAGCCGCAATTTCATCACTCAGTAAACAAATAAAACGCACCGCCGACATCCCCCGCAGACTCACTTTACAAACCAAAGACGTCAACAAACCGAAACGTATACCTTTTATAACGACTTTTAATCCATCACTTCCTCACATCTCTAGCATCAGCAAAAAACATTACAATTTACTGCTATCTTCTAACTGCTGCAAAAACATTTTTCAGCATTTGCCTGTTGTTGCCTTCAGACGTTACCCAAATCTCCGTGACCTAATAGTCACAGCTAAACTTTCTTCTAATTCTACTAATTCACACCCACAACTCCCTTTCTGTTCTTTCCGTTGCGGTAAAAATTACGTCACTTGTCCCTACATTTCAGATGGACTCACAAGCTATACTTTCTCTTCTACAGGTGAAACGCGCCATATTAAATCTAACCTGACCTGTGACACGAAAAACCTCATCTACATGATTCAATGCAACCGCTGTAATTTACAATACACAGGAGAGACTAAACGACGTTTAAAAGACCAATTTAATGAACGTCGCCGTACCATAGATAACCCTAACACCAAATCTAAACCTACCACAGTAGCGGAACATTTCCTCTCCTCTCCTAAAGACCACACTGCTAACGACATGCAAAAAATCCGCATTGAGAAAATATTTTCTAACAGACTCAATCCGTAAGGCCAGGGAAGCTTTTTTAATTTCAAAAGGCAGAAAAATTGATCCTGAAGGTCTTAACATCCGCGAAGAAACATATTAGTTAATTTTTGTTACAAAGTTTATCACTTTAGATTTTTTTTCTAGTATTTTATTTAACACTGTCAATCATTTTAGTTTTACGTGTTTCCGGTATATTACCACATAAACACCCCTTCCAATGTAAATTCTCATTGTACCCGAAGAAGGCTGGTTTGGCCAGCCGAAATATAGTACACAAAACTACGCCGATCAGATCACCAGTTTGATCCAACGTATACCAGCAGGATTATAGGTGGTTTGCAGCCAATCTCTAGAGACACATATAACAATGGTGAAACGAACAAATGCTGGAGGACGAACAAAAGAAGCTAATGAGAGATGCATTGTTTACGTCCACCAGCATGGCGGCGATGACGTAACGTGCAAACCACCTATTGTCCACGGTTGCTTGCTTGAACATTTGATATGTATATGTGGGACGGAAAATGCAGCCATATTTAGTACATAATTTTTTATTTTTCTCTTTCACTGAAATACCATGTGTTTACGCATGTGTGAGGACACGTTTCGTTTCTTATCGAGCGACAGTTGATGCCACAAGCGAGATAAGAAACCCATGGATCAAAATCTCACTTAACATTCACGGCACCGTCCGTTTCAGAGAACAGCGAAACATCGACGAGTTTTTTTCTTCCACTAGTTATAAAACCTTGCCATGCTTTATTCATTTTACGCCGGCTGATATTGAAAACCAGAGTCCTTGAGTTAAAATTAACACTTTCACCTTTCAGGTTCGAACAAATTGAACAAGTACTTCAGTCGAGAAATATTTGTAAGCTGGACAAGGCAATAACAGGCGGAAAATATTCCTGGACACATTTCAATTTAACGGCAAGTTGAAAATGTGGCCTATTTGACTCGAAAGGACATTACATGCAGAGTTAAGGATGCATTGCGGAACAAAATTTAATTATCATAACTTGCCGCTAGAAATTAAGTCAAGCCACACTGAATGATGAATAAAACAAGCCTCCACAAATGACTTTAAACTGCAATGTCTTCTTTCGCCAAGTATCAGATGAAATCAGCCGGACAGTTAAAAGATTTGAGCTCCGTGAATTATTAAAGCAAGCGCCGGGCTGCTCATTTTATCGTTTAGCACATAAATCTGTAAGTGAAATTGCTTGTGTAACCCAGCGTATGGCGAAAGTAACCGAGATGAACTGAATAATTCTTAGATAGATGGAATAATTATTGGATGGATCTCTCTGTGGTCGCCGTTGCTTTGTTTTCGATTTATCCGGCCAACATTCTGCCTTCGGAAACTCCTCGGATTCGATTGTATAGAGATCTGGTGGCATAAATTCAACAGTTAAAGCCGACGATGTTTGAACCAGACACCAGAGAAAGGAATATAAACAGACTGCATTGTCATTCAATGCGCAGGAAATGCATGCGGCGCATCGTGCCCTATGCATGTTTAGACGGCAGTGCATGTAGCGAAAGTTTGCAATTGGCGGTCATCCAGATTGCATTTTACGTATTACGTTGAGCCAATTCCTTCAGTTCTCTGTTCGCATTGACTAAACTGCCAAAGCGTCCGCTGATGGACACCATGTGGTATATTTCAAACTCAGCAAATAAGGCCCGTTTCAACGTTGTCCTACTGCCGTGCTTTTAAGATGGCTCGACAGTCGCACGACGGCAGGCGGCAAGACTTGGTTTCAGAAGCGTCGAATATAATGAAAAGCTGTTGCCCAATCTCTGACCCAGAGTCGTCGGGTGCCGTAACCAAAACACTGACCAGCCGTTGTACGAAGCAAATCCAAAATGTTAATTTATAAATTGAGTTCGACACGGCAGTAGCACGACGTTTGAAACCTAGTCGTGCTACCGCCGTGTAATTGAAAGGTCTTTCTTAAATAAACACTCTAAACAACAAACGTGTTTAGTGGCATACGCAATCTAACATATGTAGCACGGCAAGCCTTGCCGTGCTATGCGGCAGTAGCACGACTTGGTTTAAAACGTCGTGCTAAAGTCGAATTTAATTCGATTAGTAATTGAGTTCGACACGGCAGTAGCACGACGTTTGAAACGGGCCTTTAAGTCACGCATGCAGTCAAAACCACCGCGGCCAGCCTCTCTTCAGAAGAATCCGTTCGACTCTCGGTTTTCCTGAATCAATTAGGTTTGTGGTTCTAGGGCATTAAGCCAGCACTGATTATATCTTAAACCGTCGGGCATTCGGAAAACAATATTGCTTTTTGAATGCTCTCGTGTCCACCGGCGACTGCTCCTTTATGAAGGCAATCCAAACGCTATACAATTATTCATTTTCCCCTAATTAACAAGGTTTAGAAGGTCATCCTCAAAAACGCCTACATAATGACAAATATTTGGTATTTAAGACAGTTTATTTTTCAACAATACTTTTGCGTGGTCACCGGTTTCGGAAAACCGTGGCACGAAAGAGATGCTCCGCGTGTTTCCCGTCTCTCATACTCTCCGCCGCCAGAGCACACAAAATTCCTGTATTTCTCGGCACTCCTATTGCTGTTCTATTGTTGTTCTCTTCAAGACTGAGTAGGGGAATATGGCAATCAACTGATCAATAGCTGTTTCTAAATTTCTAAAGTCCTTCTCCTAAACAATTGATAGACTGAATAAGTTGAGGGAAACGAGTTCGGATTTGTCAAAACGATTTCGGAAAGGCGAACACTGTGAATGATCGACTCCAATCGCCAAATTTGGTAACCTTTTTTTTTCCGAGCCATCAATTAAGACGATTGAAATACGCTGCAAATTTCAAAGGCGTTCAGAATCGATCGAAAATAGCTTGGACTTTTTATAACAGTGCCTCACTGATGCCCAATAAAATAACGCGGAGTTGCGTACTTCAGAAAATCTGACAAGCACTTTCCGCTATCGAGGAAAATGTTTTTTAACAAATAAAGAACCGTGGCATTTTTTGCGGAACCTTCTCAATACAACCCGAAAACATTTCAAAGTTTGTGCTCTTTTTTATTACTGTTTGATTCGCTTTTAAGTTATCCGATACATCAAACCCATACATTACAAGATATGTGCGTGAAACCAACTAGCCAGTATCAAAGAGGGAACATCACTCGTTGAAATCAAAACATGAAACGGCAATTTCACGAACGGAATTTCAAAGTTATACATCTCCAAATATGATGATGAAAACTTTTAAGTGTGATCTCAACAACATCAAGCATTTCAAACCATCTCACAACGAGTTGACTCGTTGATAGCGTTGTTGGTCAGCAGTAACCATCGGGCATTCGTGCAACCTCTTCTTTGATGGTTCACTATAACAAAATTTTACTTAATATGAACGAACCTATTGTACATCCCAGCGAAGTACTGGCACGTATTTTGTCTAGATATAACAAAAGAAAGTTATACAGTTTGAAACAGAACAAACAGTGACAAAATCCAGTACAGTCACACGAGTCAAAGCTTCAGCGGGTACCATTGAAAGGACTGTAGTTATGAAATCGACGACGAAGCGATCCAACTTCACGGACAATTTTAAACGCGAATGAGGACTCACCCAGTAACGTTTTTACACAGGAAGCAAGAACGTGCCTTTTTCTAACATCCACATAAATCTCAAAGCAAAAGGACAAGGGGAAGACAAGAATTTTTACCTTTTTCTTTCGTGGTTAGTTCAGCCTGATTGTTGTTTTCAATCTTGTAAAGAGGACACAGACCGTAGCGTTGTATTGATTACAAAAGGTCACGTGATGTGTCAGTCAACTCGAAAACAAAGGAAGCCGCTTGGTGTGTATTTGTGGGAAACATTGTTTTGAACATTTGCATATGATAGCCGAACCACTCTGCCTTATAGAACGATGAGCAGTTGTATGCAAAATATAGAAAAATAGAAAGTCAATGACCCGGGATTTTCAGAATCAATGAAAAATTTAATCAATGCGATTGTAAAGAACAAATGTTAAAGGAAGAATCGTCACGACGTTATAACGCCGAAGTTGCCATATGCCCCTCGCATTTGTTAAACATGAAACCTGCTGTTAGATACCTTGATGTAGGAAACTAACAACGACGCCGGCAAAGCGGGCCCGAATTGCACTGGAGGGAAATTTCTTTTTGGTAAGGGAAATTTCGTTACCAAAAAAATGGAAGTGTTCTTCACGATATCTCTTGAGAAGATTTGCTATATAAAAGAGAAAACAAATTGTAATAATTGAAAACATATACGGAATCAGTGTCACGCACACTCTACTCATGAGCTACGACTTACCGTATTCGTGTAAGTATACAGTTAGTATAGTGTACTTGCTGGCCTTCGTCATGATTTCAAGAAGCGACAACCAGTGATTATGAAGTATTGCATGGTGCAGACAATTTGAGGCTTTCCGAAGCCTCAAATTGAACTTTCCGAAGAACTGAATCTCAAGACTACAAACTCTGTGGTACCGGTCAGCGACAAAAGAACGTTACCAACTAGGTTGTCCACCTTTCGGGTAATAAACATGTGAAGACTTCTCAGAAAACTCAGTCCTATAAAGTCGATAATGAGACTACAAACGTAACTGAACCACGCATTTAATTCTCGCGTCTCTGCTAAGAACAAAGTTTTCACAACTAAGCCATCACTTGCCGGCGTATGGATACCTACTTTTATCTGTCTGTCGTTCATGTAGCTAGGTACAGCGGCCAGTCGCTGAAATTGATCATTTTCGGCTCATTTATTTTTTTTCAAGACATGTATCTGCGTAGCACGACTTGGTTTCAAACGTGGTGCTACTGCCGTGTCGAACTCAATTAATCGAATTAAATTCGACTTAAGCACGACGTTTGAAACCAATTCGTGCTACCGCCGTGTAGCACGGCAAGCCTTGCCGTGCTACACGGCAGTAGCACGACTTGGTTTCAAACGTCGTGCTACTGCCGTGTCGGACTCAATTCATAAATTAACATTTTGGATTTGCTTCGTACAACGGCTGGTCAGTGTTTTGATTACAGCAACCGAAGATTCTGGGTACGAGATTGGGCAACAGCTTTTTATTCGACGGAATTAAATTCGACGTCTGAAACTAAGTCTTGCTGCAGTCGCGCGACAGTCGAGCCAGCTAAGCACGACAGTAGCACGACGTTAAAACGGGTCTGAATCGTGTTTATATCTCTTTACAAGTTTGCTTAGCGGCTCCCATAACAAGATGCCAGATGTGATCCCCAGCCGGTTGTTTAAAGTGCGACTAAGGTTGGAGTCCAGCTTTCGTCCTCCTTCTGTTGCTTCCTTTCGGGAAAAAGGTAACTCGCCATTGTCTCTCTTTTACCAGGTTTAAATAATTGGTAATAGTGAGCCCTTAGGAAAGTCGGTACGAAAAGCCAGGGTTAACCTTGCGGCGGATGATTTAAAGGGATGGCATCTCATGTAGATGAAGGTTGCCGGAGTGAAGCAACGCATACTTTGCTCGTGTGGCTGGAAATTGCTCTTTAACCTGCACTTAATTACCTACCCGGTCCTACTTCGCTGCACACGAAGAAACTCACCAGAGGAAGCAAAAAGTGAATTCTTTTCTGCCCATGAACAGGGGGCATTGCTTTCGCTGTAAAACTGAATAAATATAATGTTCTCTTGGACTACAAAGAATATTTCTACAATTGTATTTGGGTGTACGACTGTATTCTAACCTTGTTGAGCCTCTGTTTACCCATTCAGCATAGCTAGTTGAGGAAGTGACAAGTACGGCCTCGTCATCAGTATAGATGGTCTACGATGTACCTTAATGCAGATCTTTAGTTATGCAATGATCAACTGACAGTGGCATATAATCACTAATGCTTCTATGGACTAAAACCCAAGTTTTGTTGTTGTTGTTGTTGTTGTTGTTGTTTTGTGTTTGTTTGTTTGTTTGTTTCATTCATGTGTTTGTTTTTGTTTTAATTTTTGTTTCTCGTTGTAAACCTTTCGAAACAGCTATACACCGCTATCCCCCACGACCGAGCAGTTTTGTGAGCGTTCTACCAATAACGAAATTAAAAGCTGATTAATTTGGGTGCAGCGCACGAGAATAATCTAATTAGACAAGGCTGAGTGGGTCACCAAGCCGATTATATATCATTATTGTCATGATTATTTTCATTGCTATTAGTAGGAATTTTTGGAATTTGTAAATTTTGGCCTTTGTTACTTTTATTTAATAGTTGTTCTTTTTTAATTCCGTTTACCAACAGGCATTTGAGAGCACAAATTGCATAGTACGAATTAAAGATTTCCCGCGGTACCGTACCCTGAGATGATGACGTCTCGTGATTTTTGCCTTTCGCAATCGTTGAGAGAAATGGTAGACGGCTAGCTAGGGATTAGGCGTACGCACTGAATACGCTTTTAATCGGGCAACGTCCGTACAACTTGTTTCACAGCGCCGCAAAGAAAAGCACGCCAAGCGTAGCCTACAATTGATTTGCATCACATGAGGTTTCCAAAGCAACAAGTGGGTGCATGAGTCGCTGTAAGTGAATGAAGAAACTAGTAACGAGATTATCATCTTAGACCTAGATGCAACAAAATTTCGAAATCAACGCCAAAAACAACAAAAAATCAGCTAATTCTTCACTACAACTTGCATTTCTTTCAAGTCATCTTATTAAACCGTAATTGTAACAAATTGAACTTAACTACCCACAAGGTATACCCAGCGATGTCAACCCGATTGAGCCGGGGTAAAAGCGACCACAGAGAACTGTTGTTAAAATATACGTCACGAGAAACGTTGCTCCCAGTGGAATTTCAGCAGTGTAGTCCATACTGTGAGCGTTTCGTGAATTTTGAATTGCATGCGTGCATATAACTGCCTTTTCTCGTTATAGTTAGGTTTTCTTTACCAAACAAGGCGTTTTGTGTCACTAATTTAGTGCCAAACCATCTTAAATTTGGCGACTACTAGTAATTAAAATAAGCAAATATTTACAAAAATAACTTGATTTTATCACTTTTTAAAATTTAAAGAGAAGTCACTGAAATGATGAACCTGTATTTCATATTAAGTTAATTATAATATCTTGACAAGGCTCGACTGAGCTACAAATACATCAACTTTCGCTTATGGGGTTTTTCGCATGCGTGGTACATACATACATATACTTTATTTACCCTCGGATTTTAGAGTAGCTTATATAGCTAATATCTCCGAGCATCTACCAACCCAACCATCAGATGAGAGATAGACCACCACACCGGGAACTAAGTCCCCTACTCTTTTCGAACACGATGTGTGGGTTCTTTAACATCCCACAGAATCAATAAAAATTATGAAGAGTTGTCAGACGGGGCCTACCGCGGTTAATTCTTATCCGAGAAGACTAGAAAGTCTAACAATTTGCAGATGTCATTACAAAAGCAGCACTTTCTCCTCAATTATTTTAAGACCCTGAGTGTTGGTCCGGCCGGGGTTTGAACCTGCGAACTCCCGCACGGTAGCCCGGTGCTCCACCAACTGAGCTAACCGCTCGGCGGTCAAAACCGGTCGGCAGTCAAGAAAACATTAAGGAGACAATTGGTGACTTGGAATCATGCTATACACAATTAACAGCAAATTGAAAAGAAAGTAACTCCGCCAACTTGCCACGTGGAGACCATTATCTACGCACAAAACGACTAACAGCGGTATATCTTTTGTCCTCATGAAGTTCGTTACTGACGTTCTCATGTGTTCCATGTAACTTCGTAGAAACCAGCAATCATACCTACCTCTTATAATCAGCAAATTTCGCTATAAATTCCACTGCTGAAAATTTTAATCTTGTCATAAAGAAAGGGACCAAGTTTGAGGGCACACTCAAACACAGCTTCTCAGTGAATACGAGCAATTCTACTGGAGCGAGTATTCATTGAATACCTGAATATAAAACTACCTGAACATAACAGTAACGAGTTCTCATAATGTAAGGGCAGTGTAAACTCGATTCTCGTGGCGTTTCAGCTCCTCTGATCAGCTCTGATTAGCTACTAAGACCGTTCAGGGTACATGGTCTAAGAGAGACCAAACACTCGACTGCAGTACGGAGGCATCCACTCATGTTACGGACTCTCGGTTCTGCCGCTTTGGTCAGGCAGTCATCACACTGAATTATCATTGATATTCGACCTCGCGCCCGATATACTTCACTCATATTGGCCGCTCGCAGGTTGATAACTGATGGTTTATTTAGTCTATTCGGCGTACTTCTCTTGAGGATCTTATAAACGCCCCGAGACCGTAAAGACTTCGCAGAATTTGGTGCTTTTGGAAACGTTTACAGAGCAAGATCATTCGATGTAATATCCGTAAACCAGTTTAGATAACATTCAGTGAGAGTGATATATACAACTGAATGAAATACGCACAGCTATGTAAAAGAACAGCCCGTACTAACGGTGACATGCGATTCATCAGGAAATTCTTTTCTCGGTTTTTTAACGTGGAGAGACCTTCAGATTACAACATTTATCCCGCCAAATATGTATACAGTATTTTGCATCGCTTGTTGGAGAGCATGCCAATGTGGTCACGCAGTAATTAGAAAGAATATAGTAAGTCTATTTATGTCGCGTTGTTTTTTCACACGTTACACAAATGACAAATTCCGTATGAACTTGTCTGAATCAAATACGAGATATTTAGGTTTCGAACTGAGCAATACGACCCTAAAAAATGATGTTGTGGATTTGATTTCGATCAGGTCGACGAGTTGTCCTAAGCGAGTCACGATGAAATTTTATAACTCCTTTTTTGAGCCACAACCACCGAATTTTAGTTTAAACTTGAACAATGCTGGTCACTTTGGCAGAAAAAAAATTGCCGTCGAAGCATACCCAACTCACCGTAGTCAGTTTCCAGGACATATGACAATATATATATTTACCTTAAAATGGTAATTTTGAGTAAACTTGTTACAGTTTAAAACGGCAAAACTTTCGAACGTGAAGTAGAGAAAGGTCGAGGGCGTCTTTAGTCCCCGCGTCAATTAGTTGTAAATTTCCCATCAGTCTGTTTTTTGGAAGACCTTATATTTTGACCGAAATATTAATGAAAGCGTAAATTGGAAGCCAGCCATTTCGCTCCAAAATCAACAGATCATGAAAAGGGACATTCGAAAATTGTTGCGGTAAAGATTTGCATCCGTGGGGCCAAGTGGCTATGAGGCTTCGCCTGTTATGGCTGTGTGAGATGAATGTTTCCGTCAGTTTCAGTCAGTATCCTCGCTCGATCCGATACAGTTCTAAACATCTTGGTAAAAAAAAACTTGCAGTTCTAAATAAAGAAATATTACTCGGTCTTTTGGTGTGTTTTTGGTAAATGCTACTAAAGGATGACGTTGACGGAAGTTGAATTCTGACGCTTACAATCATGTAGTTGACGTGTTCCTACACCGTCGGTAGCTCTCAACACTGTTTTACAGGGTCGCGTCTGTGAGGACACTGGCTATATCGCTTCGTAACTAGCGACAAGCCTATTTAGTGTTCCTATGAATTATTCTGTCAAACCCATTCAGTGCAAATTTATACTGCATTTAGTTGGGTTCTATATTGATTCTATTCCGTAGGCTAGCCATCAATAGTCTTCATAAATCATTGTTTTCAGGGCAAATTTATGAATTTCACTGAAAAATGATGCGATCCGAGGATGACGTTTAGAATTCGGCCAAGCACAACTTTATATGGGAATAAGCAGTTTCTAAATATCGCCCATTTAATAGTAAATTCACAAAATGTTGTAAGGACGATAACTTATGATCCCTGGCGATGAAAATCAGAGCGCGATTTAGGAAGTTCATACGCGTGTGCTGCGGTGATGGTCAGCCGAGCCCGAAGAACAGTATACCCGGGTACTCACTGACCAACATTACGCACAGCCAAGTTATTTTAAAACAGCGAAAATTAAACGAAATGTTTGAAGCACTGAGACAGTTATTGCGAAGGCAGAAGAAAAGTAAACTTAATGCCGTTTATCAAGGCTGGGCAGCATTGTCAAATGTCGGTTCCAAGCAAGCCACAAGCCAAGCGGGTACCATTGAACAAATCAATGTCTCAGTAAAAGCGAGACAACTTCGAAGGCAAGTTCGAGCTCATTCTAACCACTATATGATGATATCTTTACAAACACAACAAGGAGATATGTTTTACTAACGTTCCTGTAAATCGTACGAGAAAAGAGAGACAGGAAGATGAGAATTTTACCTTTTTTCCGCCGTCTTAAATTCAGCACCGATTGTTGTTTTCAATCTCGTGGGGACACAGAGCGTGAATTGCATATTGATTTACATAGATCACGTGATCTCTTATGTCAGTCAACCTGATAAGAAAAGAGACCGCCTTGCGAGTTCAATTGCACATGTGTGCTTTATACCTCCACAATTCCTCATCCTAAAACTTTTCGGCCAGCCCATGCAGGATTATGTAATTGTATGCGTTTGAAACGTTACGTGGACACTAAAACTCCAGCCGTGAAGGCAGGGCGTTTCATTTATACCGACAAATTGCACCGACCAAGATTGCATATCTGTCGAGATTTTCGCTGATAGGTGAGAACGGAAAGAAAGGGCGGTGGTGTTGCGGTAATCGCCCGTTGGACGTTGTACCATACAACGAACGAAATTCCGTGGACGTGTGAGGTTAGCCTTTGTCTCTTGTCAGTTTGTTTCCTTAACTAGTTGTAAGAATCAAGCCGCTTCTCTCCTCGGTCAGTGGACAAAGGGGCGAGGAAAACAAATACCGGGGATGACAACCTGTGATCGGGACTAATCGTGCAACTCGGATGTGGGGAACTAGTAGCAGTTTTAAGGGGGCTGTGTAATTGAGTGAGCTCGTCCTCCGGACGAGTTTCATGCCGAGATGAATCCTTCTCAGTCTCTGGTTATTTGCCTCTCAGAGGACTTTTATGCTCGCAGCAATGGAATCATTTCATCCCTCTTTTCACCACCAGGATACTGAAACTGTTATGCCGGATGGAAAGTAACCAAAAATTCCACGTAAACAGTCATCCCGGGATGAAAAATGATAAGGCTTTTATAAGCGAATATTCAGTTCGATCGTCCCGGGGTGGAACCACACATGCATGTAAACAGCAACAAAAATTCATCCCGGGAGGTTTACTCATC
>JAEMWC010000419.1:202500-230000 GCA_016490735.1 Pachyseris speciosa | reverse complement strand
AGTGCTGACTGTTGATCAATCTGCTGAGCGCGGTGATGGCCCGATTGAACCACAGAATCAGGATAGCCACGTTTCTCGAAAAAATGGCACATTTCCTCTGATTTGTTGGAAAAATCAGAGTCATCACTACATAGACGTCGAAGTCTAAGAAATTGAGAATAGGGAATGGCGTTTTTGACATGAGATGGATGTGAAGATGAATACAACAAATAACTGTGAGAATCGGTGGGTTTGTAGTGCACACTGGTACATAAACCGTTGCCGCTGATAAAAACTTTGATATCAAGAAAGGCAAGGGAAGTTTCCGAAATTTCCCAGGTATATTTTAGAGCCGGATGAAAGGAATTAACGGCGGTTATAAATTGATTGATTTCCTCCTTGCTAGACGAAATTGCGCCGATACAGTCGTCAAATTATGTTTACGTCAAATTATGTTTACGCCAACCGTGTACCTATAATAGGTCTGAAATAGGGTATCGAATTTTTGGCTAGGTCTGAAATAGGGTAGGGAAAATCGCAAATTTTGGTCTGAAAAAGGGTAAGGGTTTCAATTAGCGGGCCTCACATCCCCAGCCAATTTTTCTGGGAGTACACCCCCCATCCCGAGCCAAATATTATACAATTATCCATCAGTCTGACCGGCTAACTCCTCCGGCAACCATTTTATAAGCACACAGTTGAACGATTTCATTTCATCGTGTTTTGAATCTCAATTGTCACTGATGTAATTTAGTTTGATAGTTATGCCGGCTGTGTTATCCTTTGTGCTTTTGCAGTGCCGTGTGAATGAACGGTCAAGCAAACAGTTAAGCTCCTTTCTGTGACATCAGTTTATTTAAAAAAACATTGAAACGGAGTTATACGCAACTCTTCCGCGCGAGTGAGCAAACACTGAAGACGGACAGTGCCAAGCAGGAATACAACAACTTTATTTTGCTCTTCTCTGTCATTACATAGATATATAAAATTAAACAAAGATAAAAACAATGTGTCATGATGGCGGTCTGCCTCGCTTTCTAAGCCTCCGCTTTGACGGACGACCCCATCACGGACGCTACTGCCAACATCGCTACTAAATTCAGAACATACTTAGAGAGGTTATCCAACCTTTGGAAAGGAATATTGAAAACTTAGCTGCAAGTGTTTGTGATTTAAAAACTTCAGTAGAATTCTTGGATAGGAAATATATACGACGACATGATTTCATCATTGCAAGACAAACGAAAGACTTACAATAGGAACGACAAAGTGGAATATATCAGTGAATCCCATAAATTCAAGTCACAAAAATCTTTCCGCGTTATTGAGCCCAACCGAATGTTAAGCATGTGCAGTGTTAAAGTTAACTTTCACTTAGAGTTTCACTTAGAGTTTCACTTAGAGGTCCACATTTTGAGTCATCAGCACTAGGCAATCTGAGTTGAGATTTACTCCGGTACTCTGAACATATTCTGGAGACAACAAAACAGCATGCCCAAGAGCCTTGGATATGACTTGGATCGAAAAGAGAACGCATTGACATTTACTGTAGCTTCAAAGATTGCATCTACAACTGATCTATATCTGATTTTGCTTCGATTTTATCAGTGTATGTTTAGGCTTTTGTTTTAATGTCTCCATTATAACTGAGGTATGTGCACTACATAAATAATTATAATACGTTTATATAGGTCGCCTTTTTTACGACCACAGATTTAATTGACAGGGTCAAACACAATTTGTCAAGTACGTATTCTCTAGATAAAAGTATTTTTCATCTTATTACAAATTCATTCTACTCGTTCATTTCCGTTTAAAGTATACGTCTGTGTTTATATCGAGAAAACTGATATTCGGTTTGTGACATTTACGGCCCTGGTGTTGGCTAAGATCGAGCGAAAATGTGACGGCTAAAATTTTTGCCCCCCTGCAGAAATAAGATTAAATGACAACTGGTCGCTTACGGGAGGTTAAAAGCAGTAGAAAATTTCAAATCGTCAGCTCTAATAGTGGTCTCGCAGTCGCTTCCTAGAGGTTCATACTACAGTGATTTCACTGAAAGTATTTTCGAATTTTGGAAAAGTGGTCGCTTACGAGAGGTGGTCGTAAAGGGAGGTTGTGCTGTATATTCAAACTGCCTGTCCCATGAATCAGTTAAATGGTGAAGACACTAAACATTAAACACAAAACGCGCCATTTGAGCCACTGTTCAAATGGGAGGAGCGGTAACCTTAACTTTCATTTAAAGTGTCCAAGATTATAGCAACGCAAAGCTCATAGCCTTAGCAACGTACCGCCGCAATGAGCACGCTACTGCATACAACCCTCTATCAGAGAACAAGGACCAGATAGTCAGGATGGGTCGATCCAGGAATCCGGGAAACGAGCGATTTGATGGGATGGATTAGCCACTTCTGGTCGTCTTGTAAACGTTCAGACTCTGAGCATCAGTTCCATACCGAACGCATCTTCTAATGAATTTTGTATTATTAGCGGGGAACATTGCTTGTTCAAAACGTTTTGACTTCTGACGTACTTGGAGCACAATAAAATTTTTATCTGCAGCGATCCAAGTAGCGATAGTCCTAAGCTAAATTCTTCTGTCTGCTGCCCGAAATAGCAATCAGTACAGCAAACAATGTTCTCTCACCCGAAGGCACCGGCATTAAGGAGCAGAGTTTGAGGCGAAGGACTGAAATGGATAGACAAAAGTCCAACCAGGGCAAGTTCATCCGAGAAGAAGGCAGCTTGAAAACGAGCAATTTCATTGACATGTGTTCGCCGTGATGTTACTTATTTGCCGTTTTTTTTTTTTTTTTTTTCAATACAAACCAGCCAATGTTTCTGATAGTTCACTGGAGAGGGAAGAGACAAGAGGAACAGGCGGGAATGCTCGTCGAAGAATTTTCAGTAATGTGAAGAATCCCTAAAGGAGAACAATGTAAGCGTGGCTCACCCTAAAGCCCGGGGCCCTAAAGATACTATTCAGAACTGAGAAATGAAAAGAATCCCGTTGTCATAAATCTGTTTAAATGTTAGTTCTTTGTTCCGCTTTGAATTCAAATTCATCCAAAATTTACACCCTTTGTCCCCAAAACGAGGCGACGAGGCATCCCATCCCTTAATGCTCTGTGGAAGGGCTAATACTCAGAACGTCAGCTTTTGAATCTCTTTACGGTGGTCCTTTTACATTCATCAACTCAGTTGATAAAACCAAATTTTCCTATACCGCTTCCCCACCGTTGCAGCATCATAGTTTCTTTAGAACCTAACCACCTTTATTACCTCCCTTAACTTTGTTAATTGTGGCCCCGGGATTGTGGCCCAAAACTTATTTGCAGCATACTTGCAACCTCTTTAGTTTTCACAGCCTGTAGCTCATGATCAGCTATAGAGAATTTATTGTAAGACCAACCTTTGATATATGTTTCAATTAGCGGGCCTCACATCCCCAGCCAATTTTTCTGGGAGTACACCCCCCATCCCGAGCCAAATATTATACAATTATCCATCAGTCTGACCGGCTAACTCCTCCGGCAACCATTTTATAAGCACACAGTTGAACGATTTCATTTCATCGTGTTTTGAATCTCAATTGTCACTGATGTAATTTAGTTTGATAGTTATGCCGGCTGTGTTATCCTTTGTGCTTTTGCAGTGCCGTGTGAATGAACGGTCAAGCAAACAGTTAAGCTCCTTTCTGTGACATCAGTTTATTTAAAAAAACATTGAAACGGAGTTATACGCAACTCTTCCGCGCGAGTGAGCAAACACTGAAGACGGACAGTGCCAAGCAGGAATACAACAACTTTATTTTGCTCTTCTCTGTCATTACATAGATATATAAAATTAAACAAAGATAAAAACAATGTGTCATGATGGCGGTCTGCCTCGCTTTCTAAGCCTCCGCTTTGACGGACGACCCCATCACGGACGCTACTGCCAACATCGCTACTAAATTCAGAACATACTTAGAGAGGTTATCCAACCTTTGGAAAGGAATATTGAAAACTTAGCTGCAAGTGTTTGTGATTTAAAAACTTCAGTAGAATTCTTGGATAGGAAATATATACGACGACATGATTTCATCATTGCAAGACAAACGAAAGACTTACAATAGGAACGACAAAGTGGAATATATCAGTGAATCCCATAAATTCAAGTCACAAAAATCTTTCCGCGTTATTGAGCCCAACCGAATGTTAAGCATGTGCAGTGTTAAAGTTAACTTTCACTTAGAGTTTCACTTAGAGTTTCACTTAGAGGTCCACATTTTGAGTCATCAGCACTAGGCAATCTGAGTTGAGATTTACTCCGGTACTCTGAACATATTCTGGAGACAACAAAACAGCATGCCCAAGAGCCTTGGATATGACTTGGATCGAAAAGAGAACGCATTGACATTTACTGTAGCTTCAAAGATTGCATCTACAACTGATCTATATCTGATTTTGCTTCGATTTTATCAGTGTATGTTTAGGCTTTTGTTTTAATGTCTCCATTATAACTGAGGTATGTGCACTACATAAATAATTATAATACGTTTATATAGGTCGCCTTTTTTACGACCACAGATTTAATTGACAGGGTCAAACACAATTTGTCAAGTACGTATTCTCTAGATAAAAGTATTTTTCATCTTATTACAAATTCATTCTACTCGTTCATTTCCGTTTAAAGTATACGTCTGTGTTTATATCGAGAAAACTGATATTCGGTTTGTGACATTTACGGCCCTGGTGTTGGCTAAGATCGAGCGAAAATGTGACGGCTAAAATTTTTGCCCCCCTGCAGAAATAAGATTAAATGACAACTGGTCGCTTACGGGAGGTTAAAAGCAGTAGAAAATTTCAAATCGTCAGCTCTAATAGTGGTCTCGCAGTCGCTTCCTAGAGGTTCATACTACAGTGATTTCACTGAAAGTATTTTCGAATTTTGGAAAAGTGGTCGCTTACGAGAGGTGGTCGTAAAGGGAGGTTGTGCTGTATATTCAAACTGCCTGTCCCATGAATCAGTTAAATGGTGAAGACACTAAACATTAAACACAAAACGCGCCATTTGAGCCACTGTTCAAATGGGAGGAGCGGTAACCTTAACTTTCATTTAAAGTGTCCAAGATTATAGCAACGCAAAGCTCATAGCCTTAGCAACGTACCGCCGCAATGAGCACGCTACTGCATACAACCCTCTATCAGAGAACAAGGACCAGATAGTCAGGATGGGTCGATCCAGGAATCCGGGAAACGAGCGATTTGATGGGATGGATTAGCCACTTCTGGTCGTCTTGTAAACGTTCAGACTCTGAGCATCAGTTCCATACCGAACGCATCTTCTAATGAATTTTGTATTATTAGCGGGGAACATTGCTTGTTCAAAACGTTTTGACTTCTGACGTACTTGGAGCACAATAAAATTTTTATCTGCAGCGATCCAAGTAGCGATAGTCCTAAGCTAAATTCTTCTGTCTGCTGCCCGAAATAGCAATCAGTACAGCAAACAATGTTCTCTCACCCGAAGGCACCGGCATTAAGGAGCAGAGTTTGAGGCGAAGGACTGAAATGGATAGACAAAAGTCCAACCAGGGCAAGTTCATCCGAGAAGAAGGCAGCTTGAAAACGAGCAATTTCATTGACATGTGTTCGCCGTGATGTTACTTATTTGCCGTTTTTTTTTTTTTTTTTTTTCAATACAAACCAGCCAATGTTTCTGATAGTTCACTGGAGAGGGAAGAGACAAGAGGAACAGGCGGGAATGCTCGTCGAAGAATTTTCAGTAATGTGAAGAATCCCTAAAGGAGAACAATGTAAGCGTGGCTCACCCTAAAGCCCGGGGCCCTAAAGATACTATTCAGAACTGAGAAATGAAAAGAATCCCGTTGTCATAAATCTGTTTAAATGTTAGTTCTTTGTTCCGCTTTGAATTCAAATTCATCCAAAATTTACACCCTTTGTCCCCAAAACGAGGCGACGAGGCATCCCATCCCTTAATGCTCTGTGGAAGGGCTAATACTCAGAACGTCAGCTTTTGAATCTCTTTACGGTGGTCCTTTTACATTCATCAACTCAGTTGATAAAACCAAATTTTCCTATACCGCTTCCCCACCGTTGCAGCATCATAGTTTCTTTAGAACCTAACCACCTTTATTACCTCCCTTAACTTTGTTAATTGTGGCCCCGGGATTGTGGCCCAAAACTTATTTGCAGCATACTTGCAACCTCTTTAGTTTTCACAGCCTGTAGCTCATGATCAGCTATAGAGAATTTATTGTAAGACCAACCTTTGATATATGTTATCAACAAACCTCTTGATGTGCTGTCCTTTGTTTGTTTGTTTGTTTTGATTTCTAATAACATTGTAAGTAGTGTACTGTTTCATACTACGGTAAGTAATTCCGTGTAAGTATTGTTGCTAAATTAAAGTGGAACTGTATTGTAAATATTATAAGTACTGTAAATATATATTGTAAGTAGCGTATTGTTCGTTTCGTGGTTGCAATCAATAAAACCAAATCGTTAGAAAAAGTAAATGAAAGTTGTTGGATAACTGAAATAAATAGAAGTTCTGGGCCCAGTTGTTCAAAGCACGATTAAGCTAATATAATCCCAGGTTGGAGTGAACTTTGAGTCCAGTTTAGTTATTGTTCAATAAAAACATTTCTAAAAGTTTTGACTGGAATCGAACTTTAATACAAGTGTAAAATTTGAGTTACAAATCCTTCTCAAATCCGGGTAGCGTTAATCGGATTTGGAACAACCGGGCCCTGGTATGATCTTAGATATACAATGTATTTTTTAATTTTTGATGGACTTTCATTGTAGTCAATATAACAAATTAGTTCTAGTTCCCAAACATACACAGTGATTATCTTGAGTAAGATAGGTCATGTTTGCCATAAAAATTTTAAAATTAAAGTCCTCTGAAATGGCTAGAAATGCATTTAGAACGAACATGGTGTGGTGACAAATATACTTTCAGCAACAAAAAGAGGTGTTTTAAAACAAGAATTTAATTACCTTTACGTTTCGGGGGGGGGGGCTAAACTCCCAGCTCCTCCCCTGTGCGGTGCCTGCTAGCACCAGGAAGATCCTAGCACCATGCAAACTGCTTTCGCTAGGAAGATCCTAGTACCAGTGACATTAAAACAATAAACCAAACAAACTTGGCGGCGGTCGAGCGATCAGCAGCTAAAGGAAGACAATTTTGTCGGAATTTCCGACAGAAATTTCTGCATGAAAACCAAACAAAAAGATGGCTCGTTCTCTAGGATCTTCCTGCCTCCATGTAAATAGCCCCTAATATTGGACCTTATTCATATCCTTCATAATGAGCTGGAACTAGCGTGCACACGAGGCTTAAACGGGGGGACTTTTCATATGTATATATCCCCCTGCAAGAGCCTCCACTTCATGCTAGATCCAGTCAGGAGCCCATTAGCTCCTGATCCAGTTCAATACCGACAATACGAATACGGTCGAAAGTATCAAACAAAATTTATATAATGTGAATAATTCGCGCGTTGTGATTGGTTCTTAGCTATGATCTATTAGAGGACAGATGCACAGATGACGTCACCACGACCCACTTTTTTCCAGAAATGTGAAAATAAAAAAGTTTTTTGCTTGCATTTTGTTTCTTTATTATATAAAACAAATAGATTCCATGTTGCCGTGCATCTGTTCAGTAATAGATCACAGAAGACGTCAAAATGTGGTAAATTAAAACATCAGTGACACACTCGCCTGCGGCTCGTGTGCCACTTCTTTGTTTTTACCACATTTTGACGTCATCTGTGATCTATTACTGAACAGACGCACGGCAACATGGAATCTATTTGTTAAACTGATACTGGTAGATCACTTTTTACATCTACCAGATCTGGTCTAGTTGGTTTGGGCAAAAGGTCAAAGAAATCCAATAACAGTTTAACTTTTCTCAGTCTTTGAAGAATAAAATAGATGTGTCAAATTTAGATATTGAAAAAATACCTAAACAAGACAATGCATCATTGTTTGTGACTACAAACTCGACAACTTTATTTACGTCACAGTTCAACAAGTTTGCTGTGATGGATTTGCATTGAAATCAAGTGTTATAAAACAAATTAATTCAAAAAATAAAAATGACACTTTGATGTATTATTACATGAAAATAATGTCTGTTTATAACAATTAATGCACTGACATTAATTTTTATATTTACTAGCCATTTGTAACCTAGAAAAAGAAAACTTTTAAAATATAACCAATCACATTGGCCTTTATCTATTCTAATATAATGAAAATAAAAATATATAGGAAATGCGAGCTCTAACTATTTTAGCAACCAAAGCTTTCAGCAACTCCATAAGAAATATTTATCTCGAACCTGAGAATTTAATAATTAATTATTAATTATTATTTAAAAAATGAGCATATCTTCAGGAAGACAGTTAATTTTCTTCCAGTCTAAACAATCTTAATAAGAGCCACACCCTTAAATTATTTTAGTTTCAAAACAAGCATCAAGCAGATCACACTGAGAGTAAATTTCAAGATCCAGATGGCTTTGGCATAAAAAAAAATAAATTAAAATAAAAAGCCCTGGGTTAAACAATTTAAAATGACCACAATTATTACAAAAATATCTACCCCCTTCCCTCCTCCCCCCCCCCCCCCACCACTGCAAATATTCTGAATTTACCTTAACCCCAGTTTATTGTTTATTATGTCCAAAAAGTGAATAAGCTCTCTAATTTAACCCAATGAGTGATCCAGAAAGGGAAGGGAGGGGAGGGGCAGTGGAAGGGCATCAGAATTGAAAAAAAGAACTGTCCAGGGACTGGGGTAAAATTGCTTCATAATAACATCAATAAAAACATTACTGATAAGTTCTAGCTGTCTAATTTTCTTAGAAAAAAAGGGAGAGAGGACCTGAATCCAGACCTACTTCTGGGTGTAATGTTTTGAAACCTAGACTATAACAGCGTACTACTGCCTGATAAAGTACAATGTAAACAATGTTTGGCAGTAAATTAACCCTTTGACTCCTGAGTTATTGAAATTTTTTAGTAACTTTTTTGTGATAATTGGTCTGGAGCACTAATCTTCTCCATATAAGGAGTTGCGATGGAAATAACTGTTGTCTTGTGACATTTTGGGTTCAAACTAAGGTGTGACATCATGCACATTAGCAGCCGCTTCTCATTTACTGAGTCAACAAGCTTGATTCTGGGAAGAGTGCTGCTTTACAAGTATTTTTTCGAGCCATCTTCTTCTGCAAAAGCCCCAGACTGGCATCATTAAGCTGGAATGTGGGTAACAACAAGCCTCTGAGAGAAACCAGAGGTGAGATGTGGTTTCATGCTGTTTGAGATGCCAAACATGCTTCATATAGCAAATATGGTAGTTCCCGAGTGAAGTCATCTCTCTTGTCGTAGTGTGAATGGATTCCAGGACCTACCAAGGCAATATGGGCTAGTTTGACTGGTGAAAAGTTCAGTCTGGTAGCACTGGGTACCCGACACTTATATGTATCAAAAATACTTTGAAATACAGAAAGTGGAAGAGTTCTATGTTCGTGGTTTGCCTAAATTGCCCAGAATTCTTTTCAGGCATGAACAAGGCAACTTGAGATATGTGCAACTAGCTCCAATGAAATGGCTACAGTGTGACCCACAGAAAAAGTGAGAGGAAAATTTCCTTCCAGATGCCAAGGTATTGCCTTGGGGTTTGCTGTAAATGTAGAATTTTTATTTTTGGACAATGCTTTTGATAAAAAGGTTGACCACAAAAATGTATAATTTTTGGTGTTGTTCTTTAGTCAAAAGACTGGCATTTTGGGCTTTGTTGCCAAACAAATGGTGCTATGCAGCGGAATTCTGGTCTTGTAGTTGTTTTTTTTTTTGGTTGTGATAATTGCAAAGAGCACCATTCACACATTATTAAGACATTCTAACAAAATTTAAACAAGAAATAAATCATAAAAGAAAAAGTGGTATATTTGACGCCAACAGGCATCATTGGGAGGCAAAGGGTTAACTGATTCTAAAATGTGTTCTCAGACCATATTTAACTGAAGTCGGGTATATAATAAGCTTAAGGTTGTCCTGTCCTACACATATACATGTATAATTGAGGGGTATTCTGCAAAAGGGGCATACATCTCATTTTGGCCTTAAAATCCAAATCTTTCTAATTCACTCTACTTTGGCATACTGCAGACTGGCTATGTTGTCAGAAATGAAGTTCTACACTTACTTTGTGATTTAAAGGCCTGGATTCAGCAAATTAGCATATGACTTTTGCCTAAAACTGATCAGAACCAACTCAAAACAAAAGAAATCAACCATGCATCAGATCCTTTTGATTCTCTTTCTTGAGTATTTGGTAAAAGTCAAAAGCTAATCCTTCCGATCCTAACTTTCTAAGTGCAAAACTTCATTTCTGACACCATTTCCTGTCTATATGCCAAAGTAGAGTGAGTTTAGAGATATGTTGGATTTTAAGGCAAAAATCTGATATATGCCCCTTTTGCAGAGTACCCTTCAATTAATAAAAGAATACCACAAAAATGTGCTTACAACAGGTAAATTGAAACGACATATAAGGGTACTGTGGTCATGTGGTAGCAGGTGCATATATTATCCCTTAAATCTACCATATAAAATGAAATGTGAGCCCGAGTATTAGTAGCCATCATGTATACATGTATAGACATCTTTTTAGGCCTTGTTAGGCCTACAGTACATGTATAATAAGCATAGCACAGCTACATGTAATACTTGGGCTCAAGATGCACAACTGAAGATAACAAATGAAGAAAGCGCAAAGCTTGTGGGATGTGGCTTATGTGGGAACCCTGAGCCTACTATAGCATGTGAATTGGCAACCAAATTAGGGTCTGGGCAAAAGGCAAAATAGTGAAAAGAAAGGATAATGCACTTGTCATCGGCTTCCCTGTGGGGTTGACCCCCGGGCTAACCAGGGGGATTGTAAAATCAGTCACGCAAACTTGAGGAATTTCCCCGGGGGTCAGGGAATCTCTCAAGACAAAGTCCCCTAGGTGAGGAGTCTGTCAGCTGAAAATCCCCGTGACATTGTTTTCAAAGTTGTGAATTCCCCCACCCCCTAATCTTTGATCGTAAAACAATGTCAAGATTTTCCCCTACCCTCAGGCAAAGAATCCCATCTATCTCCTTGTATTCCCCCACATATCTCCCTGGTAGGCCCGGGGGTCAACCCCTTAGGGAAGCCGATGACATGCGCATAACAGGTAGTCTTTTCTCTAAACAATGACAACTTTGTAGTCATGCTCTGCATCAAGAAAAGAAGCTGCCGGTGTAACAAAACTGTCATGGTCAGGATTTGTTGACTGCTTTCTGAGAAATCCCACTGCAATACCAATGTGTCCTGTCAAAGCCACTGTCATTGCTCTCAAACAATCCATTCTTTCAAGATTAAGTTCAGTGCTACGTACAAATGTGTGGCCATCCTCAGTGTACTCAAGCAAGCAGAGGTGGTGCTTATCAGTATCCATACCAGCAATTATGATGTGTTTACTTGCCTTGTGAAAAGCAATGACAGGAGAGGAAAGTGATCTGGCTACTGTAAACTTGAAAAGTTGCACTCCTGAGGCACTGTTAAACAAGCGAACACAAAGCCGGGAATCTGATTGATCCAGGACCAGAACTGTGCTACCATTACCAGCAGCAATAGCAGAGGGTTTTTTTAACTTTTTTTCTCCAAACCGATGAGAAAATTGTCCATCAGCATTGTACACATCAATTACCTGTACATGCTGTTCACTCTCCAAGCTTCCTCGTACCAACACTTTTTTGTTGACAGTAATAGCCAGTGATGGCAAGTACCATGACCAGGGTATCAGGTCTCCCCTCAGATAAATCTCATTATGTCCACCAGCTGCACATTTCACAGAGACCCCATATACTGGTCTCTGTGACCCAGGCTTTTCACATCCAAACAGCACATAAATGTTACCTTCATTATCAGTGGCCACGTCATAAACTTGCACTTTTGTAATAATCAAGCCATAATCATTGACACTTGGAATACAGAAAGCATGCAAAAACTTGCCCTGGTCATCAAACACTTTCAATTTACTATCTTTCTTGTCAGCTAAGATGAAATTTCCCTGGGGATCACTAGTTATGCCCCAAGGCAATCTCAGCTTGTGTTCGTCTTCACCCTCCTGACCAAATGACCATGGTGTCACACAACAGTGTGCCATTCCCTGTTTGAGGAGTACCTTGGTTACTCTGGCGTCACGCAATGGATCCACTTTGTCGTCTCCTGTATTAATAGAAGGCCAACTCAAGAGATGATCTTCTTTGCCAGCTGATTGCGTGACATTGTAGACTGCATGATTTATCTGACAGACGGTGCAAATGGTTTCTTTTCGCTCTTCTTTATGTAACTTTTCGCCTTTAAGCTCCGCTTTGAAGCTATGGCGAACTTCTGACAGGTCATGCAGCTTTTCCAAGCAATATTTACACTCTGTGAGCGAGTCTGCAGGATTGTCTAACTTTTCAAATATTGCTGCCATGACTCGATACCTGATAGCCGTGATGCGATCAGAAACGTCCAGGGCTTCACAATTGGAGGCATCTGTTGCTTTGTCACGAGCCATCTTAAATCTCTCCTTGGCGTTCAAAATCGCTTTTTCTGCTTCCTTATCCAAGTCCGTTAGGTCAATATTCATTATTCCTTCGACGACGAGGGAATCAGCATTCTCAGCAGCTGCTTTTAAATTATTTTCTCCTCCTTTCGCGTGTCCTGGTTCTCCGCCCGCATCACTGGTATCTTTTGGGCTTTTTGAGTCGACTGCTTCCCACAAAAATCGCACCGCTAGTTTAAAGTTGTCTATAGCTGTCTTCAGGTCATTACTTGCTATTCCATTCAACTTTGATGTGACCATGTGCATGTCTCGTTCGATAAACTCGCCGATTTTTTTCCGCGTTAGACCACCTTCTTTCAGCTTTTCCGTGGCCTCATCCTTGCATTTGTTTACCACCAGCATAATCGCGCTGGAAAGAGCTTTTTCAGCAAGCACTGCCATAATACGTAAATGAGACAATAATTCAGAAATACTCTTTGTCCAACAAGTTCGAAAATGAAACTGAAGAAAGGAACCCCGATGAAACTTTGATGAAACCACTTCCCCTCGCGCTTTGCGCGAATGCAGGACAGATTTTGGCCTGGACTCGTGGATGGATTCTGGATTCATATCTGGTGATAAAACTTCCAGTACATCTTTTGTATTTAGGGTAGCATGACATGCTTTAAAGATATATATTTGACAAATTTCATTAACCTTCAAAAGCAATTTAATGTTTGAAAAAGACACCCAATCGCAGTTTAGAATTTCCCAACGATCGGCAAGATCCTGTGAAAATTAACTCCTGAAAAAATTACCACATAAATTTAGATAATTAAATTATCCGCAATTAAAGAACTATCACGACCTCGATCTTTCTTTTCTTCTGCAACACAACAAGACGAGTCCGGTACAGTCTGTAGGAACTAGCATCATTCTCAAGGGGTGTCTTTGAGGCAGCATCAAATTGCGCCCCCCATTATGTTGCTTTTCATGTACTTGTAGAAATCCTGCAGGCAGCCATTTTGATGTTTTTGCGTCAATCCTGGTGTTTCTGAAGCTTTTCTCTTTACCTCTACAATCGTTCTCGCATAAACTTTTCGCAAGGGCGGGAAAAGGTTTAAACCTCTAGCTTAGATGATGACAAAGAATTACGGTTACTGTTCTTTGTCCTTTTGTTCAGCATACAATAAGTTCTGGTGCTTTTTCTTCAACCACATAACCCCGCCAGGGGCCAAGTCAATCCAACTTTAGAGTTTTTAGCATCTGTCACGAATAATCATTTCCTTTTTCCTTCCTTTTAGCTATAATTATATGAAATTTCTCTTATGCCCAGCTCTTGATCTCTACATAGTTAGAAGGAAATTTCGGAAGAAGACGAAAAAGTTGCGCTCCTGTTGTGCTCAGAATAAAGAAGCCAACTAAATATGGAAGTTGCATGTTCATCCAATCAGCAGAAAGAGCATTTTTGGATTCGTTGGTTTCCATCTGATCTCGACCTGCAATCAACACTCAGTAGTTTGGCCTGTATGTTATATTGTTACCTTCAAGGAAAGTCCGCATATTACCTTAAATCGTCGGAGATCCAAAAAATTGTTCCTGGTTGGGATACAATCCAAATAAAAGGGATATTTGTTCACGCCAGGAGCCCATGCCCCTGTTCACGCCCAATTAAAAAAAAATACTGACAATCTACCGGAAACTGAATAAGAGCGGATAACGCTATCCGGTAGCGAAGCCGCTATCCAGCAGATAAACATGCATTAGTACGTTTTGTCCGCTGGACATTATGCGCTGGTCCAATGTTGCTTCACCAAGAGAACGCGCGCTGTTTTATAGTCTTGCAACATTTCTTGTGGGGGGGTGGGGGGAAGGGACGAACGTAGGGAGGGAGTTTGAGCTGACACTTTTCGAAATTTTTTTCCCAAATGGTAGTCTTGAAAACGTCAAAATTCTATGGGGAAACTTTAAGATCGATATTCACGAGACAGAAACACTGTATCGTTTTGCCATTGTTGACCCCTTTATTTAATGCAATGCAAATAGCCTGTTTGTTAATGAATTAGCAAAAATAAACGTGAGGCTTTTTTGCGGACAAGTACTATCCTTCCTGGTATTTTCGCAAGATATAGGCTCCATCACCTCTATCTACCTCATTGACAAAAAATGAAGCCGCGTGTAAGACGCCACTTATGATAATCAGACTCAACCTTTGTCCTTCCTTGAATACAAAGAGTCGTTGGCCGCGAAAAAACTTCAGTTATTGTAATGTGTGGGGCCATGTGTCCTGTAGTTCGTCCAGTACTAAATAAAAGTTGGCCACACGACGAAACAATGAGTTTAGACGACCTGCATTCTGTGGTATGTCATGTTTGATGCATTACCAAAGATAGTTCAGTCTTCTGAACGCACCATGCATCTTGTGCCCCGTCTTAACCACGGCATACTTGACCAGAGATACTTAGACAGACTACGAGACACATGGCCATGAGCACGACAATAGACCAGGCCCAACCAGTCCATTCCATATATAGATGCGTTAGTCTAGTACGACAACGGCCATTCAAAATAAAATTTGATAAAAAAAAAAAGGTTTCTATGGCGCATTTAAGGAATCTTAATGCACTTACAATGTAGACCTAGATCTAAAATGAACTTCCTTCAAAGTTTTCCACACTCTTGCCGCGCGAAAATAAAACCAAGTTCGAACGGAAACGCTTTCTACGCAGACTAGCTTGAAAATGGAAACAGGCTCGGAGTATTTAATATGATTAGCAAACTTTTCCGAATTTTCGGTGCACGATAAGAAAAAGAGCGGTGTAGAAGGAACTTGTAAAAGCAAGCAATCCATTAGATGAGCGGAGTAAACGAGGCGGTCAAAATCAGTTTAACAATTAAGGAGTGAGGACAAATTAAGTAAAGAGAAACTAAACCATTTAAATTTTACTGATGTTAAAAGCAGTATTTGAAAAACACTACGTGCATCAGTAGGAAACCAAGGCAATTAATTCTTTCAAAATGGCCTCAAAAACGGATCTTTGATCCTTACAAAAGATGCAAAGAATGACGGGTCAAGAATAAATATAGTTCCTTCTCCCTTAATCAGGGGCACCCAGCGACAAGTTTTGTTAGATATCTGTTCGGTTGAGGGTAATTCGCCTTGCGCTTTCGGCGTCGATTAAAGAGTGCACTCGGAAATTCGTAACTAAAACGTAGCCTAAAAGATTCGAAATTGGGAAATCATAACGCCTGAGGTTTTCGGAAAGGTCGTAATTGCTGTTTTTGGCAGTCAAAAACGTCAGCTAGCATTTTCGGAGAGAAAATGGTTCTCTAGAAAGTTCGTGGAAAGGTAGTTTCAGCTTGCATTTTCTCAAAGGAAGATTTTGTTCCCTAACATTTTCGGGCAAATAAAATTTCAGCTAGGGAATCCGAACAGATGAACTTTTTCTAGCTTATGAAAACATCGCTTTAAACAGACTTCAAACACCATAAGGCACTTAAAAATGGCTTTTTACAGCTTTTGGTTGATTTGGGTCGTTGGGTGCCCCTGCTTAATTATTTCAGCTACCGGCAGACTTTATTTTAGAACTAGTTATGCCGTCCGAGATATAATTCTCACTGGAGCCACATAAAAATATGGAGGCCACACAGCCTATATCGGTCTTACAGTATGATGTCGAGTTGTCTTCAGAGGATCTCAGAGGAACAGGTACTTTCCAACGTTTGTCGGCGTGTTGTTATTGTTGTTTAGTGTTGACAAAGCATTACCTAGGCTCGTTTTCCGCCGCTTACTCGGGTCCGAGCTATCCTTCCGTGGGCTCATTTCCCGAACCGAGCTTAACGGAGGCAAAGATAGATTTACTCACAAATCACAAGATCAAATGGATTACCATGCTGGAAGTGGGGAAAGTCACTTTTAATTCTCTTTTGTATTCATTACAACCTGACCTGACTTGTGTCCAGTCCTCTATATCGTGAGTTGCGCGTGACAACAAAGTGCCAAGGTTCATCAACCAATCTGTCAGTCGCTGAAACTAGAATTAGAGAGGCGACTGGGTACCAGTCATTCTCCCAATCAGCAACTCTCATTTTCAACAGTGCCTGACGTTTCCTTTCCGCATTTGCTTCCTACAGTTCTTTTAAATCGCATATAAACCAAAAGTTACGTGGGGATATCGACGACACAACATGCCTGCTGAAACCGCGTGACTTTGGATGTATCTGCGCTTGCCTCGTTTTGGTGGGTGCTTATACGTCCGTCAATCCATCGTGAAAGCTCGTTGTAATTATAGTACGGTTAAGTTGACCGGCAGAGGTAAGATGTAGTGACATTTTTCGTCCCTAACTCACACGAATTGAATTTGTGGCAATATAATCGCTCTCCGGCTCGAGTAAACGTCCCTTTCGTTGTGAATTGCAGATGAAGCTAAAGAGGTACAATGGATCCCCTTAATTTCGAACAATCGAGAAATACGAACAGAAAAATCATTAACTTAGTTGTAACTAGACAGAAAGAAGAAAATTCCCGACGGTATCCAAGGTTAGAAGTGTATATTCTGATTGAGCGAGGAACCAGTTGACTGCAAACCTGAAACTGAGGGTTTTGTTTGCGATATTTCTCAAAAATATATGAGTGAGTACACCAGAGGAACCGAGTTTCTGTTAGTTGTAAGAGAGCTGTGGGTACTAGAAGTACACTTGAAGCCGTTCCAATGATATACATTATATGTGGGAAAGACATTCAACAGATGACCTTGCCGTCCTAATCAGGATAGAGAAACTTTATTAGTATCCATGCAATAGCTAGAGTTATAGCACGGTCGACGAGATCAGCATTTGAGAAGGTAACATTGCAGTGAATTACCAAGGGTTCAGCGGATCAGCTGAGTGGAATGCCGGGAACTCTATTCACTGATGCTCACTGGGATACGCGATCACAGCCGGAACATTTATGACAATAGCGATTTGGAAGTACCTGCCTCACTGATTTTGGGACAAATAATCGAAGCATAAAACAAACAAAAATATATATTATGGCATTCAGGGTTAGAGAATGGACTGCCTGATGCTGCGCTTTTGCAATTTTCTATCCGCCGATTGCATCTTAAGTGGGAAATCGAGCTACAACGATGTTGTTCAGCGAGACGACCGACTAAAGGCGAAAGATATTGATTCAGTTGTTGCGATTGGTTGTGTATCGGCTCAGTCTATCGGTTGGTGGCTGTGTTTGTTCACAACTAATGGATTTTTAAAATCGTATCGTCACGAAATGAATCTAGTATTACAGACTTTAATTGTTTTCTCTTACCGATCTAAAAAAAATCATCAATTGTGTAAAGGGTGATAAATGAACTTGATTACCCGCGTCATAGATGTCATTTTTTTCAGTCTTACCTTCAAAAACGTGACTTCACAATCAATCTACTGTGTCACGTGTCGTGCTATAGTGCTGCGCATGACCAAGTAACGGCTTGTACGCCATGATTACAGGCATGTCGCTGGTTTCATTTATGCGCATCAAACTTGGGCAGAACAAAATATTCTATAACATTCCCGGTGATAAAATGTCGCGGTTATATGACACCACGTACGTGAGCCAAGCCCCGGTCCTGATACTTCTTAATTTTGTTCATGGTTGCGAAGCTTTTTTTGCAGTTTTGTTGGATTGATAAAGTAGTGGATAGTCTATGTAACCACCATTGCTATATACATTGTCAAGTTAATCGATCAAAACCACACACAAAAATCCAATGTACAGTCAAAAAAAAAAAAAACAACAACAACAACAATATGCAAAGCTGGTTACGTAAAAATGGTAGTCCCGCTAACATATTTCTGTTCACAAAAATTCTAGAATGTTTTTGGGCGGTTTTAAAGTTTATTGCGCGAGAGAGGTATATCATTCGCTAAGCGTTTCCATGCTCTGACAGGTACCGTCAATCAATCATCGACTTTAGGTGTACACCTTGTTCAAAATGGCCGATGAAGCAACTGACAGGCAAGTTTGGATGAAATACAGGAATGATCGCTGATATGTTTCATAAAAGTGAGATTGACAGAATAATTGTCTATTTTGGGGAGAATGCAAAACAAGAACCAAAACAAGCGAGCGAGCCCACAGGACGCCTGTGACGTAAGGAACATTCACATCTGACCCATAATTCTCTCCTCGGAAATTAAAAAAATGCAGTGTGCGTTTCAAGATGGCGAATGTTTTGGATTCTCGTATGTAGACGAGTGTTTTAGTCAATCGGAGGGTATAAAACTCTTCTAAAACACACTTGAACTGCATCTTTCTTATCCAGGCTGCTATATGCTTCGTTTTTAGGCGTAGAATTGGTAATTTGAGGTTTAAAGCGACCTTCGTGAAAACTTGGGGAAGCTCGATCGAACGAAGGTGTAAACAAAAGCTGTGGAAGTTGGTAAATTCCTACCAAATGGATGACCGTCCAGGCTCGCCAGAAATCGATGTGGTTGGAGATGGAGATAAATCGAAAAGGTTTCGTTACAGAAGCGAACGATTTTACAGCGAAACAACAAGCCTGGGAAGGAATTCGCCAGGCTTTCGGTCAGCGAATGAAAATGGCGCGAACCTCGTCGCGGCAAATACAAACTTTGGAGCAAGGCAGAGAACTGAGACGGTTAATCTTCGAGTTCGAAAATGGGAATTATCAACGTGAAGAAGGAACCCGAATCAGACGAGGATGAGGGCAGCTCGTATTCCCTCAGTGCTTTGCTCGAGGAGTGCGACTTCGATAAGACGCCACGACGAAACAACAGACCAAAGTCGCCAACATTGTCTAGGACAAGGACATCAAAATCCGTGGAATCCTCGAGATCGACCGGTACCGCACAAGGAAAATCGAGACAGAGCTTGGAAAATGTGATCAGCTCACTCAAATCTGCAAGGGGGTAAACATTGACAAACCCAAGCCTACCAACGGACCATCAAACATTTCTATAGCTCCTATCTCAATGCCTCCTCAAAGGATTTCTACAGCACCAGGCCCTCCAAACATCAGTGGCCCCCCAAGCAGTGCTCCTGTGAGTGGTAATGTGCCTCAGATTGTTGATGTTCGATCCTTAGCATCAGTTGTTAGACCAACCCCTGTCACCCAGCAGCAGATGTTAGGCAGATCTCTTAACACAGGAGTTCAACAAAGATATTCATCCAGCTCATCTTCAACTACTACATCTCATACCCCAGGGATTCAAGGGCAAGTTCCTGCTGGACCCAAAACAATTACGCCAATTACTCCAGTTACTCCAGGTGTTAACATTCGATTTGTCTTACCAGCCAATGTGCCATTTAACACAGATCAGTTTCAACAAGTTTTGCAGGCTACCTTGGCCTCACTAAGTACCCAGACAAGGGTGGTTGAACCAGATCAACTGCAAAAGGCAATCCAGGCAGCATTAATTTCAGTAACCAAGTCCACAGTAGCATTTAACCCTAGTCAACTTCAACAAGCAATCCAGAATTCTTTAGCCTCTGCATGTGGATCAAGTACTGCTTCTCATCTGGCGCAAATACCTCTTGCCCCACAAACTGTTTTTCCAAAGACTAGTCAAAGGCAGCCACAAACAATAGCGCCAAAACCACCTTCGTTTCTGGTACAGCCACTGGTAACACGTTTTAGCACCATCCACGCACACAACAATAATGTTCCTTCGGGCAATACAGCCACTGTACTAACTGAAAATCGGCTGACTGCAACAACATCAAGTACTGTTAGTTCTCTTGTCACTGCAAGGACGCAACTATTAACAAACACTGCTGAAAGCACTCTATCTGTAAATGGCAACAGCAATAATCGCCCAACCTCTCAAGCACCTGTTAGCTCATCACACTTGACCTCAGCAAGAGATGCACTTGTTAAGGTTCTCCAGGAAAGCTGTGCTGCCTCACTTCCATCAGCTATGGCTTCATCTCCATGTTCAATTACAGATTCAAGTAAAATTCCTGATTCCTTTGATGACAACTCATTTTCTGTTTCACCCCCATCATCACCAGTTCTACCCTTAGCAGAAGCACCAGCCTCAAATTCCAGAGTGAATGACAGATCTTCAAGTGTAACATCAACTTCTACTACCACCTCTGCAGGATCTACCCCACCTGTAGCAGCAGATACTCTGTCAGCTGCCTGTTCAGAATCCACTCCACAAACAGAGAGAGGTGTTCCTTTAGCCTTTACCCCTTCAGAATCTGCCTCGCAAACAGAAAGAGTCACTTCTTTAGTTATCCCTTCAGAATCCACAACCCCGCAAGAAGAGAGAGTTGATGCTTCAGTGGCATCTGTAGGGTCTGCCCTACAAGCAGAAACAGTTGTAACTTCAGCTATGCAGTCAAAATCCACATCCCTACAAACAGAGAGAGTTGCTGCCTCAGTGGTGTCTACAGGATCTGCCCCACACGCAGAGAATATTACTTCAGCAACCTCTGTGGCATCCATTCCCCAAGCAATAAGAGGTACTCCTTCAGTTACCAGTGCAGGATCTGCCGGACAGGCGTCATTGGTTTCTGCATCAGTTACCACTGCTGGACTGGCCACACAAGTAACACAAGGTGCTTCTTCAGTTGCCACTGCAGGATATGCTTCACAGGCAACAATGGTTTCTGCGTCAGTTGCAACTGCAGGATTGGCCACACAAGTGACAAGAGGTGCTTCATCAGTTACCACTGCTGCATCCGCTGCACAAGCAACAATGGTTTCTACATCAGTTACCACTGCTGGACTGGCCACACAAGCAACACAAGGTGCTTCTTCAGTTGCCACTGCAGGATCTGCCACACAAGCAACAATGGTTTCTGCGTCAGTTACCACTGCAGGATTGGCCACACAAATGACAAGAGGTGCTTCATCAGTTACCACTGCAGGATCTGCCACACAAGCAACAATGGTTTCTGCATCAATTACCACTGCAGGATTGGCCACACAAGTAACAAGAGGTGCTTCAGCAGTTACCACTGCAGGGTCTGCCACACAAGCAACAATGATTTCTGCGTCAATTACCACTGCAGGATTGGCCACACAAGTGAGTAGAGGTGCTTCATCAGTTACCACTGCAGGATCTGCCACACAAGCAACAATGGTCTCTGCATCAGTTACCACTGCAGGATTGGCCACACAAGTGACAAGAGGTGCTTCTTCAGTTGCCACTGCAGGATTGGCCACACAAGCAACAATGGTTTCTGCCTCAGTTACCACTGCAGGATTGGGTGCACAATCAACACATGGTGCTTCTTCAGTTGCCAGTGCAGGATCTGGTGCACCAGCTTCAAGGGTTCCTCCTTCAGTTGCATCAGTAGTATCGATCCCTCGAGGAGAAAGAGTTGCTTCTACGGTTGCCTCTACAATGTTGACCTCACCAGCAACAAGAGCTTCTCCCTCAGGTGTTATTGATCCACAGACGAAACAAGTCAAATCGTCTTTGCCTACTAGATCACAAACAACTTTGTTAAGTGCTTCTGCACCATCACCCACTCACAGAACAAACCCTGCAGCAGTTTCCAATATAAATTTGCGTATTTCACTACCTGTCCACCTACCAAGTGCGTCTGTGATGGTGACAGAGAACAAAACAGTTGCAACACCAAGCATCAAGCTTCCAAAAATTGGCTGTGGATGCTGCTCCAATTGCAAAAGCATTCCTGAATCAGAAGATGGATACATGTGCTATTACAAGGGATGTGGAAATGTGTATCATAAGGAATCAGGACTTCGGAAACACCACTATTTCTATCCCAATCATAAGCCCCGCATTCCCCTGGAGAAGGCAGCACACTCAGTCGACTACTTTTTGCCTGGGGATCTAAATGCCCTGCACCGTACTGCACGTTTGCGTGAACTTTTCAAACGTCTCACAAATGACGAAATTAAGGAACATGTGTTGCCTCGTTTGAGCAAAACTGTTTCACTTTTTGAGTTACTGGAGATCAAGTCCATGCGTGCTCAGCCATATCGTGGGCAACCAAACATGTCTGCCTTTAAAATGTTTGGTGAGTTTGAACGCTTCAGAAAGGAGGTGGAAAATAGATTAATGGCATTAATATTGCTGCCACAAGGGCGCGGAAGGACAAAGGTTGAGCAAAAAGAGGATGAGAAGCTCTCAGCTGTTGCAAAGGAAGCTGACACTGCAGAAGCTGTGAAACAAGGAAAGAAGGATGCCCCACCTTCCATCAACATCAGTGATGATCACAGAACAGAAAGCTCAACATGTAAAAACAATGCAGCTCCCAGTTCAAGCTCTGCAAATTCAGCTACCTCGAAGAAACAATTTGAAACAATTTGTGTTGAGTCAGAGGCTAAAAAGGCCCCTACAGCTTCATTGACCACTCCAAACAAAGTTAGAAGCTGTTCAGTTGAGGAACTTTCAGGACAGGGCTCTGTATCTTCTGATGTTGTTGAAGAAGTCAAGGAGACTAGTGATTCATCCTCTAAGGAGAAAAAGCCAGAAGAATCAGACAGGGAATCCACTGAATCTGGTGCTGCATCAAAGCAGTCAAAGTCTTCTGCACAATCTCTTGACGAAGGAGGAAGAGAAGTTGCTGGCAGCACTATCCCACCAGGTCAAACATTGCCATCTGAGCAGCGAAGTAAAACTACTGCAGGCATTTCTAGTACGTCTACTGTCAAGGATGCTGTGTCAGTGTCAATGGAAACTGATGTCCAACAAAACAACTTAGAAGTCAGTGATGAAGGCCATGAACCATTGACCACCCAGTCAGCTGATTTGGTAATGGTGGATGCTGAAGAGAAAATGGAAAAGTCAAGCAAAGAAAACCCAGAAGTTTCACAGGATCGTGCCATTGAAATGATTGATGTTGATAAAGATGCTGGGGCATCCACTGGAGAAAAGAGGCAACCATCAGTTAGAAGTGGCGAGGGAGGGTCACATGAGCAGAGTGGAAAACAACCAACTGTTGTCATTGAAGAAGACAATGGAAAGGGCGACAAAGAAGGGGAGAAAGCTTCTGTATCAGCTGGGAAAGAGAGGAGTAAAGGCTTAGCAACTGGAAAGGCCACAGATGAAATGGCAGCTGACTGTAATGAAGAGAGTGTCTCAGCAGAAAGCAAAGCTGGAAATAGCAAAGAAAGTGGAGGGGACCAGACAAAATCCAGTGAAACAAGCATACAGGAAAAGTCTCAAGTTGAGCAGACTGAGACAGCAGGTTCATCTCCAAAGGAATCATCGTGCAGTAAATCCTCCACCTCTGCCGATGACAACACAGATACTCAAAAAGAAACTCAAAAGGAGGCATCTCCATTAAAACAAAAGCTCTCCAAAATGCTTGCTGAAATTACTGTTGACGATGAAGATGACATAGATGAAAACAACCTTCTGGAGTTTGGTCTTCCGTTTGCAATAAAGTGGGGCAAAATTATTAAGACCACACGGTACCTGGAGGTCAAGAAAATTGTCAGGAAAGAAAGTTACTCAGAGCAAGACATGAAACAGTTCATTTATAGCAAGCCCAAGGAGGCCGCTGGTGTAGTGATATCAGCAGATTGTCATGCACACCCAAGCTTTTTCCGAGCTTACGTGATGCCGGCTTTGTTAGACAGGCATATTGACGATTTTGGCCTTTTCGGCAAGAAAATATTGAGCAGACTCTACCTTTCACAGAAAAAATATGTGGATGTTCTGAGATCAGGTGTTGGTCCTGAATTTGCTAAAATTCTTGGAATTAACATCTTTCCAACATTTAAAAGAATTCAAGACACGTGGCAGAATGTGAAAATTATGACACCTCAGGAAAAAATAAAAAGGAACTTAGTGCTAGTGCTAATGGCTGAGGATGAACATGAAGTCCCTGATGATGAGGATGAAACACCACCTGCCAGTAATACTGCAAATGGAATGGTTACCACTTCCACAGTCAGAGGACACGTCAACACAGTGCAGAATCCCACCATCAGGGCAGTTGGTAAACCTGTGCAGAATACTTCAATCAGGCCCGTTGGTCGCACTGTGCAGAATTCTGTGGTTGGAGCAATTGGTAACACTGTGCAGAGTACCACAGGCAGAGGAAATGATTTGTTGAAGAGACCAACCCCAACTAGCACAGTGCAGAATAATAACAGCAAGAGGCAGAGGGTTGATGTATGTAATTCAGGTAATCTTACTTTATTTTCATACTGTGATACTGAGAAGGGAGTATTTCATCATCTCTCATAAAGATGAACCTTTCAGAGGGTGGGGGGGGGGGGGGAGGGGGGGGAGGGGCTCATTAAATGTTTGGACAGGTTTCCAAAGTCAAATGTCTATGGAAGATTTGTTTGGGGATTTTACTTGAATTGTCACGGGAAATTTGTTCTCAATCAGTGATTAGTGACAACCCTGATTGATGCTGCATTTGTTTAATTTATTTGATTTACATGAAACATGTATAAACTTTCATGTCAGTGGAAGCCATACATGTACAAGTGTAAATTCCCTGTGGTGGGTTTACTCAATCAAGTACAAAAATTCTTTTTAGTTTTTAGTTTTAGTTTTTTTACAGAATTGTAGTACATTCAACAAAGTACTCAATTTTGTATGGTGAAGGGCAGTACAATAAATCCCAAATTGATGTTTAAGTATGTTCACACAGTGCTTCTTAAACATCTTTTGGATGAAACCTTAGTTGCTAAGGTTCCAAGGTTAGCAGCAGTTTCAAGGTGGTTGAAACGTACCAACCAACCAAGTTTGAAATACATTAGAGGTCATGTTATGTAATTTTTATGGAATGAAGGGAAAATGTTCTCGCTTGATTAGAATTTTAGGTACAAGAAAGTGGGGTTTCATTGGTCATCATAAGTTACAGTACAGTATATCTCTTTCTTTGTGTAATAATATACATGAAAAATTTCTCGATTCTGATTGGCTAAGAGAAATGCAGTTTTTAGGAAACACAATGCAGAAAAAAGGTAATTCAGTGCAAAAAAGAGGTAAACAACAGACGATTCTGATTGGTTAATTAACAAAGGAACTGAAATTGAGCCAATCAAACGCAGCCTTTGAATGGCGCAAAGTCTGAAGAGCTGCAAGCGACTCTGCGAATGAAAACAATGGCTGGCTTTTTGAGCAGGTTTTCTTTCTTCGTGACCTCAATAACAGCAGAGAAGCTGCAAAACAGCTCTAAAAAGGAGAAAGGCTGCAAAAAGCACTTATTTTAGCTGTCTGTTTGGAAACAGTGGTGTCCAGAGAAGGGAATTACCAACGTAATTGGAATTACGAGTCCGTTGAATTCAACACTACTACACTGGAGTGATGCCGAGATTAATAAACGAACAAGGACAAACAAGGCGAAGTATATTATTAATAAGTAATCACATGATTTTGAGTGCAATTTGGAATAAATAAGCACTTGTAAATTTTTTCAAAGACCACAAATTGCACTCGCCCGTAACGTGCTTATTTATTCCAAATTGCACTCAAAATCATGTGATTACCTATACAAATTGTGAAGGAAATGAGTCCTTTCCAGGTTTACTCAGAAAATGTACAGTTTACCATGTTTTATTATTCAACACATTGTGACAATGTCCAAATATGGTCATATTGCACTCAATATCCGTCGCATGTATCTCAACAGATATACCGGTGATATACCGGTATGTAATTTGCAGAGTCGACAAATGGCGGCTTTTCCATCTTTTTTTTTTTATTTTTTTTTTTTAAAATTATTAATTTGTTGAATAACAAAACAATTATCCTGTTGCCTGATTTTAGCCACCTTGGACTACAGCCTCATCAGCTAAGCATCCGGCGATATTATGCTCAAGTTAGGTATCATGGCAGTCGCATGTGTCTTTCTGCTTCTGCTGGTTTTGCTCAATTTTAATACTGATCTACACCATCTACACGGCTCCTGCTACCATGAATGGTTCAGCAATGTTACAGAGCATCCACATATCAAGGATCAAGCAATTCCAACTACTAATACAGCTTGCTTATTCAGCTTCAATATCAACACATTGCATTACCAGCGCCGCCATCTTGTCCACAAGAAAGAAGGCATACCTGGCCACAAAAATTGTCTATTATTCTCCCACCACAGCTAGTTTTCAACTAAATCGATTGCCCTCATGCAGAGATATTAATCCTAATCCTGGACCTTGCTTAAAAAGCAATTACAAGGAGCATGTGAGTACTCCACGATCTCGATCAACTCTTTGATCAAGAGACATTACCAATCTTACGAATGTAACACCCAAACCAGCTTACTCTCCAAAAATTTCATCACCACTGCCTCTTTCATTTTGCTTGATCAACGTTCATTCCATCAAATCAAAATCTGCTGACTTTTTGGAATTAGTGAGTACTCAAAGCTGATTTGTTTGCTCTTACCGAAACTTGGTTGACAGCCGACGACACTGCCGCAAAGCTAGAGATTATTCCTTTGGCTACAAGCTTATGAATCACCGGACGCAGCGGCGGCGGAGTCACCTTACTTTACTTGTAAGGAAACTATTTCAGTGGCTACAATTAAACATAGTGTGACAATAAATCTTCATCATTCGAGTTCTCTGAGCTTTCAGTAAAGTTTGGTTCATTTGCTGTCCGACTCGTGATTGTTTACCGCCCGCCATGCACCAAATCCTTCGTTGGCGAATTCATGTCCTATATTTAGAATCTATTATTTTATCAATGGAACCAATCCTGATCATTGGTGATTTTAATCTTCACGTTGATGTGGATGGCGATGCAGCTGCTGGCGATTTTCTGGATATTTTGGAATCCATGGGCCTAGAACAACATGTAACTGGACCCACTCACAACCTCAGTCATACCTTGGATCTGATAATCACACATCAATCTGACTCTATCATAAAGAACAACCCCACAATCGGTCAATTTTCTCTGACCATGCAGCTGTTCTCTGTGACCTTAATTCCATAAAGCCCGAAGCTAGAGTTAAAACTGTCACCTACAGGAACTTCAAG
>JAEMWC010000419.1:175000-197500 GCA_016490735.1 Pachyseris speciosa | reverse complement strand
GCAGTTCACATGCAGAAATTCAGACAAATCCAAGCAAAATCGAAAAACGACTCAAAATTCGACATAGGATGGTTATGCTCCGAGCCCTTCAATTAGAAGATTTGTTCCTAAATGCTGGCACAGTACAGATGGTTGTAGATAATTCTATGCATGTCGTAGATCAGTTTCTTCCAAAAGCCATATAGAATAACTTTCCTAATACAAACTCTTTCACAGCTATTCTTGAGATGAAAGATTTGTTTAAAGACATCAACCTCATTTACCAAAGGAATTGAATGACACTCTTGCTGAAGGCTGTTGTGTTGACTTTATTTTTGAAAATTATGCTAAAACCTGCAAACGTACTCGACTTTGTAGACTATACAACAGTATACAACATCAAACTTGCGTTTGCACACCATTTCAGGTGCCAAATTATACACAACTCAACAACTCTGACGCTTTATAGTGAAGTTTGAGTCTGGTCAAATTTCTACTCGACAACCATAAGACTCTTAAGTCTAATAGTTTATGGCATAATTACTATTAATAGAAAGTACCATACATGTTTTTATTACTTAGTTCTTGTTCAATTATGAATTGTTACAGTTGATACTTATTTCACAATAAAGTTTCATGTTGTTGTAACAAAATTTATTATAAAAGTTTATAGCATAATTACTATTAATAGAAAGTACCATTACATGTTTTTATTACTTAGTTCTTGTTCAATCATGAATTGTTACGGTTGATACTTATTTCACAATAAGGTTTCTTGCTGCTGTTGTATCATGTAGTCATTGCAGATGATTCTATTTTTCATATCACTAGGCACATGTAGTCATAGACTGCCTATTTTTTAACTTTACTTTAAAACAGTGGATAACAGAATCACAGTTTACCGAGTGAAACCGCTGGTCATCAATTGTCTCATGTTTAACCTTGCGTAAATTACATGTATATTTAGTAAATATCCTGGGGAGAAGACTTAGTTTTGTTAACAAGACTGAGGGTTTGGGCTTACTTGACAATGGTATGTGCCTCAGATGAAGATTAAAGGACTTTCTGCACATACACTGTACTGGCTGCTGTTTCTCAGCAAGAAGGAAACCATCAAATTTTAAATTGCCCTCCCAGATTCAAGACTTAAAGATTTAATGCCTTAATTATCTGTTCACTGAATAGCAGTGAGTCTGTTTTGAGCTTTTACTTTTGCACCCATAAAAGCTCTATTAAGCCCTCAGGGGGCTTATTTAATTTCAGGCCTCATTGACAAGGGGCTTATTAGAGAGGGGGGCTTAATAGAGAGTTGGGGGGCTTTATTTCAAATCTTAAACCCTTCGCTTTTGTCTTTAAATAGTTTTTGTACTAAACTCAAACAACTGCAGTGAAACTTTATTATTTAATTAATATAGAGCAGCAAACAGTATTATGTGTTTGAGTGGATTTTCTAAGAGGGAATAGGAGGGACTAATTACAAAATCTCATGTCCCAAAGGGGAGGGGGGGGGGGGGGCTTATTAGAGGCGGGGGGGCTCATTACAAAAACAGACTTCCAAATGGGGGGGGGGGGGGGGCTTATTAGAGCTTTTACGGTAACTTTTCCTCACTTATGAACACCAGGATTTCCATGGATTGGATTGTGGGCAGAAACAGGCAAAAGTTAGATTTAAGTGCAAAACCAAAGCTAGTCACCAGCTTATCTGAAATGCTGGAGTCCTTATCACAACAGTGTTCTTCACTTCAAAGCGGGCTTTTTGCCAGACATTGAAAACTGGGCATCCAGGAGGCATATTTTCCCATAAAATTATAAGAGATCAAGTGACTTTTCCTTGAATTTCTTCTAAAAGTGGGCATCCACAGTTTGCCTGGACACCCTTCTGGCTAAAACAAAATGAAATGGTTGTTTTTGTTGTAAAACCTTGCTTCAAAGAAGAAACTAGTTAATGCTCTACAGTGTAGCTTCAAAATAATTTTTACCCTTTTAAATTAAGAAGGAAATGTGAGTGTCCTGGACATTTTAAGTTTTATTTCTTTAGGCAAGTCTGTCCTTTTTACAGCTGTAGTCATTATGCTTGAACTATGTTTTACATGTCTTGATTGTATAATCTATCATGTCAAAGCAGCTCATCTTGTAAGGACTTTAAGCCTTGGACATTTTTGAGGTTAAAATAAATAATAATTGAAGGGTTTCCCGCATATACATGTAGGACGTATATCACTTTTTGGCCTTAAAATCCAGTTCTCTCTAAATTTGCTCTACTTTGGCATACAGACTGGTTGTAGTTCCAGAAATGACATTCTGCACTTATTTTGTGATGTGTAAACTGTAAAGGCCTGGATTCAGCAAATTAGCATACAAACGTGACTTTTGCATGAAACTGAACCAAGATCCTTTTCCGTTTCTGTTGCTTCGGATCCTAGCGCAGCCTTCAAATCACAAAATAAGTGCAGAATTTCATGTCTGACACCAGTTACAGTCTATATGCCAGAGTAGAGTGAGCTTCTAAAGATAAATTTTTTATTTTAAGGCAAAAAAGCGACATATGCCCCTTTTGCGGACATATGCCCCATAATGATTTATGTTGTGGCTTACATTTGTTTTGGTTTTAAAACTTTCAAATCAGTTCGATTTTCATTTTCCTTTGAAACTGCTTTATTCCAGAGGTGGGAAATATCTTTCACCACGAACAAAGTTTTAACCCTTACCATAATTATAACTTTTGCATTTGTTTATCTCTCTGCATCTGCTATTTAAAGAAAACAAGACCAAGTCTGCAAGTTGTTCATCCATGCCAGAGAAAGAGCATTCAGCAGGAAGCTCTAGGGGTAAGAAAATGTCTGTTAAATGTGCATAATTTTCACCAGCAAATGCTGTAGTTTCAAGTTGATTATTATTTTTTAATTAATGGAGTTAATGGTGTAACTTCTGTTTTGGTGGCCGGTGTGTGTTTTTGGTGTGATGATGCAAAGTCATAATTGATATTATTCTACTTCCTTGTTGTGTATGATTTTGTTTTGTGTGGTTTTGATGACTATTGGTTTTGTTTTGTTTTCCTCAAAACTTAATTATTTGGAAAAGGCTGCATAAAAATTATTGTCTTGTTACTGGTACATGTACAGTGCATTGCCTTACCTGCAACTCTGTGGTGATAACCATTGAAACAAAGCAAAACAGAACACAAAAACAACAACAAGAAAGTTTATTTCAAATAAAATTTTGATAAAAAAAAATGTTCAGTGCAGCATTGCTTTTGGCTTTTGGTGTCATGGTAACCATTCTGTATTGTAATCTTTATTTTATGTTTGTCCGTTAAAGCTTAGAAAAAAAAGAAAAGAAAAGAAAACAAGTCACCAACAGCCAAAATAAAATAACAGTGGAACCTCATTAATACAGACACCAAAGGGTCATGTCAAAGTGTCTGCAATATCTGGTTGTCTGTATTAAGTGGGCTAATTTGAGAGAACATAATATATGCCCTTTTTACTTGTTTGGACAAAGAAAACTGTCTGTTAAGGGGGTGTCCATATTAACCCTTTCCTCCCTAAGTGTGACTTATAGATTCTACTCTGTCTGATGCCAGACAATGTTACTCATCCAAGGGAGACCCCTTAGGGGTTAAAAAGTTAGGGGGATGTCCATAAAATGGAGTTCCACTGTAGTTGCAATGAAAATTGAAGATCAGGTAAAATCAGTTACAGCCATATTACATCAAACTTCCAGATTAAGTTTTTTGTTTGATAAATCTGAATTTACAGTAATTGAAGGACTCGGAGCATAACTGACCTATGTCGAATTTTAGGTCATTTTTCGATTTTGCTCAGATTTGTCTGAATTTCTGCATGTGAACTGCAATTCGATTGAAAGAAGATGTAATGCAATTTGCAAATCACTCTTGTGGAAGGTTGGTTTCTTTGTGTATGCAAGGAAAAAGACATTTTTTACACACATCATATCGGCAAAACGGCAAAAAAAATATCGGTGAAAAAAAATACCAGACAATGTTTTTCAATTGAATTGCAGTTCACATACAGAAATTTGGACAAATCCAAGCAAGAAAGAAAGGATTCATATTTAGTTACCAAATCCATATCTGGATTGGTGTAAAGGGTTGCATGCACTAATTTAAAACTCTGTAATTTTCTGTTTCCATGTTTCTCCCTTAATCTCATCAAACAATTATTACAAAATTGTTTAATTTGGCAAATCTGTACAGTTGAAAAATTGTTAGACTTTCTGTTAGGGTTTTGAAGAGAGAAGCATGTGCATTGTTTGTCGAAATGTTATGTTAATTTTTGTTTGTTTGTAATAATTTGTTACCAAAGCTGCTGACATGCCACTAAGAAAGGACCAATCTGCATTTTTATTATATGACTGGCTCTTTCAGGCGGTCAAGATGAATCAATTCTCCTGCTGTGATTGGCTACCCGCGAGGTCAAGATGGAGCCTTCTTGACCGCTTGGGATAGCCTGTTCATCCCGCGTTTTACTGTCTTTTAATATCGTCCTTTGAGGCATGTAATAAATCTTTTATTGACCAAGCTTGTTCGGTCAAGATGGCGGGATATTGGCCTTGTTCGTTTTTTTTTTGTGTGTGTGTGTTTTATGGACTGCCATAAATACGCAAGAAAAGAATGAGGCCAGTAACCCGCCATTTTGACCTCATGCTTGGCCAATAACCCATATATATTTGTGCAGGCCCTACAGTACGTTCATCTTCTACTTCACAAAAGAAGACAAGCTCTGACCATGCATATTCAAAATCACCAAGCACCACAAATGCTGCAGACATCATCCCAAAAAAGGCAACAATCTACACCAGCTCAGGCAAGGTTGGAACCTCTCCACTTCCATTTTCCTCTACAAAAGGTTCCCCACTCTACTTGGTTCCTGTGGAAAAACTCTCTCCTAAACTCCTGGAACAGTTCATCAATCAAGCAAAAGGAGATGGCGTCAGAACCCGAAGTGCTAGTACCCCAAAGAAAGGTGCGCAACCAAAGCAGAGCTCTCAAGTGTTTGTACTGGTTCCTTCAGCAAGCCCAAATGGCAGCCCAACCATACAGACGCTGACCTCTGAAGAGCAGCTCAAGGGTGAGGGAGATAAGAAGCCCCTGCTACTCCTCCCTGCTGACAAGGTGCCTAAATCCATGGTCTCACAATCCACTTCTGCCCGTAGAAAAATGGTGATAACTATGGTAGCGCCGTCATGTGCAAGTGGAAGTGCTGCACTGTCCGTTCCTCAGAGTGTCACAACCACAAGTGGCTCCTCAACAGGTAAAGAATCAGATCATACAACTGTTCAAATGTTTTATTAGGAAGTCTTTTTTGTGTGTTTTTTGTATTGGTTGGTTTTGGCTTTCCCACAAACTAGGCTATGATTTTGACCTTTGAATGCAACAACCCTGGCCGACAGAGAGCCAAGGGATGCTTTTCCAAATATGCTTGTTTGATCTTCATTTCACTAATAGTAAAATAGTTTAGCCACTGCATAAACAAACATACTCCAGTTCAAATTAACCTTTGTACCCTAACACTGGTATTCCAATCTTAATTGTGTCAATAGCAAAATGCTCGATTGTGATTGGTTCTTAACAGCCTTTATTTAGTGTCTTAATTGACTGCTTCGGGTCCAAACTGTCTGATTTCAGCTGTCCAATTACAGACACTTGTAATCAGACAGGCCAAATCGGACAGTTACCTTATTTGGGTATGTTGAGCAGTAGCTGCCATGTCATGTTAGTTGTCAATCTAAGCGCTATGTAAAATAGCAATCATATCCGTTGGTTATTTTGTACAATACATTTTACAATTTAGAAAGTTGACCTCTAGAGTTTCTCGCATTTTGTTATTGACACAATTAATTGGTAATCGCACTTCGTGTTGTACAATTCAGGGTAATCATGCTCGCAATTTCAAATCAGCCTTGCGATACGCGCTTGGCCAGTTTGAAATCACTCGCCCAATTACTCCCAGAATTGTACTCCACTCAGTCCTATTACCATTACTTATTAATAACGGTAATATGACCGAGTGGAGTCCAATTTGGTCTGAAATCATACGAGTGATTTACAGAATCAGATGACCGCGAAGTGGGAGTCTGATTTGTTAATCATGAATATGATTACAGACAGAATTGGATGACACCAAAGTCCAGTTACCAAACTAAGACAAAATTTGAGAAATGGACTAACAATTGATTGAGTGTTAAACAGTTACACATCGTTATGAATTTTCTGAAAACGTAACAGTTTACTCAACAAAATGCACGACAACAGCACATGCAAAATGACGTGTACTGTCCAATTACACAGGCATGACACGTAAACTGTCCTATTACACTGTCCAATTATTACAAGCATAAACATGTACACTGTCCTATTAGTGCTCAAATCAGGCTGCTGATAACCAATCATGTTCAAGAATTTTGTTATAGTTTTGATTATTAGCCTATTGTAACATTGTAGAAGTGGGTAGGGAGGGAGGGAGGTGTCAAAGGATTCCTCTTCAGGGATGGACCTTGGAATTGTTAGTTTGCATCCTATAACCCACATTGCCAAACTGTTGGCAACAGTGTCACTTTATGGTGAAACACACAGGTTATGAGAATAAAATATTGCAAAGAGTGTCTTGATGTTTCACTTAATTCTCCAAAAGTACATGTACATGTAGCTCTGTCAGACGTTAAGCTGGTGTTTTCCCTAGACACAGTGCCAAAACTTGAAAAAAGTTAACTTAATGTAACTTTTTCAAGTTGTAACCCATTTCCTCCTTGTCATCCAAGGACATAGACAACGGCAAATGGTTTCATTGCACATACTGTACACATGTTTTGGTTTAGACCCAAAGGATGTGACAGTGTCCCTTTAATTTCCATTACTCTCACAACCTGTATGTTTGGTAAAGTAGTGATGTTATGGGAAATTGGTTGGCTGTCACTGTTAGGCAAAAAGTTTGTAGCTTTCATAAAAATTTATTCAGTTTAGTGTATTTGCTTTTATGTGAGGATTACACACTTTCACTGTGTGTCATTAACACTAAAATCAAAGCAATAATAATTATTACTATTAATAAATTATTATTACTTGGGTCAGCCACAACAAACTTGAGCTGTGCAACGGGTGCTAAGTGTGGGAAAATGCATGAATCATGATTGGTTTCAGTCTTACTTTGAATTGATTGAGAAAGTGGCACTACTGTTGCCCACTCATCACAGCATACAGCCAAGTCTTTGTTTGTTGTTGTTGTTTATTGTCATTTTCTTTATTGTTTTCTTTCTTCACAACAACAAAAAACGCGAAGACTGGTGAATTTGGGTTAATATATCCTTGTGCGAGTGGCTATCTTCCATCACTGAATTAGGTGACAGCTTTGGATGGTTGTCAGTGCTTATTGTATGGGCTGACATTGTAAAGCAAAACCAAAAGAATGTAAACATGAAGTGCTTTTGACTCTTCATTGAAGACTGCTACTCTATGTGTTTGTTTCCTCATCTAGGAAGCCAACAGAATGAATCTACCCCTGCTGGACAGTCAGTACAAGGAACAATCATGAGTGCTAGAGAAAGGAACACAGACAGTGAAGCAACAATCCCCGATTCATCTGCAGTTGCATCTGAAAATGCGGTGTCCAATGACCCAAAACCTGGAAAGGAATCAGCTGATAGCAGCATAACAACTTTAGTGTCGGTTGCCAACAATACATCTGCTTTAAATTCATCTATGAAAGGTAATGTGGCTGAAGGGGCTGAGGCAGGTGTTGGCGCTGGACCTGTTGATGCTGATGACACTGACTCAGGAACCTCAAAAGAAGCAACTGCACAATCTGCTTCTGACTCTGACAAAACTATTGGTTCAAGTGAAGAATCTCAACTAACCAACACATCTGAAAGTGTGGGTGCTGTTGATGACAGTAGTGAACTTGATCTCTTGCCCAGTTTGCTGCCCAGTGACTTCACATTAGATAATCTGCTCACAGATATCGCAGGGGATGGCTCAGCGAATGACCCTAATGACGTGCTACCTCTTGATGTGTCACAAATCATCAGCAGTTTTGAAGAAAGGCCGGTCAAGTCCAACAGCAACACAGCAACCAGTTTGTCATGTGACACTGTTACTGCATGTTCAGAGGGTGTAGTACGTGACTCAGGCAGTGTTACAAGAAGCAGTAGGGAGGGCAGTGCTGTCGATAATGACCGCAACACTAGCTCTAGAAGGCAGTCCCCAAGGAGGGCACCCACCAACGCCAAGTCAACACTGTTGACTGATGTCTCCTCTCCAAACACGTCAGGTACTGTAGGATATCACCGTAGTGTAGGTGTAAATTTATTATTGGGTTTTGGACTATGGACGTGCTTATTCCTATTGTCGCAATATTCTAACGTCCACTCTATTTCAGCATCACGACACAAAAAGCAAAATTGCCTTCACATCAGTGAATCGAACAAACACTGGTCTTTTTTTGTTACTCAAGGGTATTCTGCTGCAGTGGTTTTATTTACTATTCTTTGTTGCTATGGATACTCATAGCAAGGGTGGATGTGGAGGAAAACATTCAAAAGCTACCAAAAACTTGATGTGCATGGTTTGCACGGTTTTATTGATATGTCTTATAATTCGTTATAGTTAGCATTATATATATCTGTATATATTTTTTAATTCATGTAAAGCGCTTTTGATCATTTTAATGTTAAAAGGCACTATACTAAGTAAATAAATTATTATTATTATTATTATTATTATTTGCCCTCCCCACTTAAATTCATTTTGATTTCCTTATGTTAGGTCTTTAGAAGCAATTTGTGTTTGGCCAGGTGTGTTCAACAAGGATTTTAGGACAGTTTTGATTTAAATCATGATAGGAAAACTCCAACATGTTCTTTGAAGCCCTTATTTATTGCTCGTGAACCCTCATCTTGGATATTTTCACAAGACTCAGTCTTGTTGACATAAATGAAGTATCAAAGCGTTTGCAAAGCATTTGGAACTCTCTCAAAGTTGTTAACGCAAGTTATTCGGGTTGAGTTATTGTTTTGTAGGAAAACAAAAGACAGCCTGGGGAATATTAAAAGGATTTTAAAGCTCAACTAATCTAAATCTAAAACGAAAGCAACCTGGAGATGGACCAAACCTCGCAAAAGGGATACAATCCACCACCTTGCCCAGGAACTTAGCCCTCAGTCAATGTTTCTTGATTTGGCAACTGGGCAGGAAATCATTGAAACTGTGAATAAGTTTAAATTACAGCTGTAGATTAAGCTGCCAGTTATGATAACATTTACATGTCTGTTATTAGACAGTCTATAAACGTATCCGCCCCCATAACACACATTGTTAATTTACCGATTACTATGCACTTATTGACTGAGTGGGAAGGCCAGACGGGAAAATATTTTGCTCGAGGTCATGCCGTACGGACCGAGCGCAGCGTACGGCTTTTTCCGGCCCTGCTCGCACTAATGCGGACGGCCCTCATACGGGGATTTTCTCAATAATGAAAGCGCGCGCGAGGCCGTACGGGTCATATGATAATATTCGGTATTGTTCCGGATGAAATGAATATTGCTCGATTCTCCCTTGTTTCTGAAACTAGAGAGGATTGTCTACAATCTTAGTGAGTTTCACATTCTTTGTTACAACCAGTACTAGTTTAGGAAAAATCAATCCGCTTCTCATGCACCCAGTGATTTGTATGATAGATATCGTCTGCCCTTGATCGTAAAGAGTACGCAGTTGGAGTATTTCTTGATCTGTCCAAAGTCTTTATAACAGTAAATCATTGCATTCTTTTCAACAAACTAGATCACTATGGAATTCGTGGTTTGGCGCTAGAGTGCATTAAAAGTTATTTTTCTGTGAGATCACAATTTGTTCAATTAAACGGATACATATCTCCCCCTAGGAAAATCTACTGCGGGTTTCCACTGGGATCAAATCTTGGTACCCTGTTCTTCGTACTGTACATAGACAATTTGAACAAGGTTTTAAACTAGGTTTCCTCGCCGTGGTATCATTCCTTTCATTTGAGTATTTTTAAGTGTAGCAAAACACTTAAAAAACAAACCAACAATCGTGACTTACACGCGCGCATCTCCCGATGTAATTGCTTCTGACTGGCTCTTTCCGCTGTTCCCGTCTGTTGTGATTGGTCAGAGTAATTACTTTGGTTTTAGTTTTATGACATCCAATAGAAAAGCGCTCCAATCAATAGGTGTTGTCAATTTACTGAGGAAATCTTGCAATTGCGTGGTTTAGATCAATAATATGGCTAAAGTGGAGTTCAAAGAAAAGCCATTTCGTCTTCAATGGCAAGTACTACGATCAGATTGATGGTGTGGCCATGGGCTCCCCTTTAGGTCCAGTCCTTGCGAATATATTTATGACTGACTTTGAAGAGAAGTCAGTCATGACTCACAGCAATCGACCTTCCGTTTGGTTTAGATATGTTGATGACACCTTTGCCTTGTTTGACGATGCCGTTTCTGCGTCCAAATTTCTACAATACCTTAACACTTGCCACAGCAACATAAAATTCACCATCGAATTTGAGGAGAACGGCGAGATTCCTTTTTTAGATGTTCTCGTCAAACGTTGCCCTCATAACGCCTTCAGCACTTCCATCTATCGAAAGAAAACATTCACTGGTCTCTACACCAAATGGGACTCATTCACTCCTCGCAAGTATAAGATCAATCTGATACGCACTCTCACTTATCGCTGTTTCCGAATTTGCTCTACTCCGTCGTTGCTTCAATCTGCTCTCAAGGGTTTACGAAACCTCCTTCTTCAAAATGGGTTTCCTCTGGGAATAATCAATTTTCACATGAACGATGTTCTAAAGAAAAACAGAAACAAGCCCAACATCCCCATCTCTACCGTTCCCAAGAAAGATTTTATCATTGTGTTACCTTATTTAGGTTTAGAGAGCAACCAGATCGCGAAACGCCTTAAATCTTGTGTTTATAAGTTTTATTCATTCGTTAATCTCAAGGTTATTTTTGTTAACAGTCGGCAGATCAAATCCTTCTTTCCCTACAAAGACCGCTTGAATCGTTCCCAAAGGTCAAGGGTTGTTTACAAAGCAAGTTGTTGGGACTGCGATGATTTCTACATCGGCAAAACGAAGCGACGACTGGTGGATAGAAAAACTGAACATTTTAAAGCGCTCTCCAAACTTGAACACACATCAGCTATTGCCAATCATGTTATGACTACTGGACATAATATGAAATGGGATCACTTTGAAATCCTCGCGTCAGGAAAAACTGATTACCATTGTAAGATAAAAGAAACCTTGTTTATACAAGAACTGAACCCGGCGTTGAATGCTAATCTCACCAGTGACAAGCTGTCACTTTATTAACATGTCACTGCTATTTTTAGTGTTACCCAGATCACTCGCAATTTCTTTTTGTATATAGATAGTGTTTAATCTCATAACGGTTACTTTTGAAAATGTATATTGGGACATACGAAACGTCAAGTCAGATTTCATAAAATGCATTGCTTCACCATGTTTATAACCGCTTTATGTGTTGTTTTTCTTTCAAAAGAGATAATTTAGGTAAATGACAATTTAGCAAAGTTAATCGCCACGAGCTTAGCAGACTCTCCGGTCAGCGGTCAAACTTACAAGTGCAGGCTCACGTGGATCTTTGCGGCTTCATCACGGCTAGGATCTTCGAGTCCTCGAGCGGTTTTGTAGCGGTAGTTTCGGTAGTCGTGAGTTTTAAGCGTTTTCCCACCCCACCCCACTCTCTATATTTTCTACCACTGATTCAATCATTGTGGCGGGTGCCTGGAATGGGGACTCATGGCTGGAATGCGGGGATTTGCCAGCCATGGGGGCAGTATTCATATCTAGGGGCTGGCTGGCCACGGTGGAAGCCCCTGGATACGTCAAGCATCCGTGCACCTTCCATTCAAGCGAGGCACTCGGTTAGTTAGCCTCGGAAAGCAAACCTCTGAAGCATTGTCAGTTGGGTTGTGATGAAACTCAGGCTCAGAGTAACGCGATTTTTAAGACATTTGTTTTGCTTTTAGGTGGATCAAGGGAGAATTCGGACGCGGAAGACGGGAGTCCTCCACGTAAACGCCGCAAAACCCCGATAAGAACCTCGTTGAGAACCTCGCCACAAGTGACATTTGTCCCTGATAAAGAGGTACCTGGAAAGAGTGCCCACGGGTCACCATCCAAGAGCAGAGGTCGAAAACAGTAACTACTGAAGATTATTATGGTTGCTGGACTCTACAGCTGAACTGCCCAACTATCGCTTAACTATGCTATAAATCGCGTCTCTTGTGGCTCTTCACTTCCAAGAGCTTTTAAATTCTAAACTGGAGACTTAAGAATTTCATTTTTTTTTTCGTCCTGAAGCGCATATCGCTCAGCGAGCGATGTCGATGTGCTTTTAAATCACGTAGTGCGGGACGTGTAGGTTCGATATTTTCAACAGTTAGTGTAGATAGCTTGCATATTGTTACTTAAGACAAAACTGTAAAGTCTATTTTTCGCGATGTTTTGATCAGTGTTGCGGCTGTGTATCACGAAAGTGAGCTTTCTTGAAGATGACCCTAATTTTAAACAATTAGATTAAAAACTCGAGATTTCTATCGCGTAATAGCTGATGAGGGCGCAGCCCGAATCAGCTATCACGCGTAGCATTCGAGAGCGAATAATGTAATTGTTTTAGTATAAATCTACTAATCGTTCAAAACTAAACAACTAAATTATCTAAATCCTCCTCGCAGACACTTCGAAAACGGGAAGAAACGTCCGCCACTTTCTTGGCAACCGCTTCTCATTATCTACAACAGAATAGCGAGTAGCGTAGCCAATAATAGAACGTCATTCTTGATAGAACGCTAGTAGATTTGTACTAATTTTGTTTAGTATAAATCTACTAGCGTTCTATCACAAATGCCGTTCTCTGATTGGCTACGCTACTCGCTATCTATTCTGTGATAGATAGTGAGTAGCGGTTGTCAACATAATGGCGCGCGCTTCTTCGCGTTTTCGAAGTGTCTGTGAGGAAAATTTGGATAATTTACTTGTTTCGATTTGAACGACTAGTAGATTTATACTAAAACAATTAGATTCTTCGCTCTCGATTTCTATACGTGATAGCTGATTCGGGCGGCGCCCTCACCAGCTATCACGCGATAGAAATCTCGAGCTCATAATCTAATAGTTAAATAGAAAAGGGTACGAAGTTCAGCATTCAAGTTATTGCAAAATATTATACTGGAAAAAATTTGGACTGGCTCTTTTAACATGGAGCTTGACTACTTATTCATGTTCAAAGAGTTGGTGTCATTTAAAGGGGCTCTGCCACTCTATTTTAGCATCAATTCAGAAAGCTAAACTGATATTGATGAAATTCCCTCCCCCTCCAAAAATGGTCTAGTTTTGTTATCAAAGAGGACCTAACTGTACTGAAACTAGTTACTGTCGTCTGCCATTACAGGTGACAAGCATGGAAATGGTTTTAAACTTTAAACCAGTTGTTTCAAGTTGTTCCCCAGACATTTCATATGGCTTGCTAACCCCCTCCCCCTCCCCCTCCCCCCTCCCCTCCCCTCCCCCTTCCTGGAATTCATGTTTTTCCTCTTTCTTAGTTTTTCGAAAGCACTTTGCGTATACATCTGTAAGGGGATGTATTGGTTAGAAAAAAAAAACCGCCTCGACGGGAGTTTAAACAGCTACCACGGCAACGCTAACGAAAAGATCATTTCAAATTATAAATTGACGTCACTGCAACTGCATTGCAATAATTCCTGCTCGGTAAACCTGAACATTGCGTGGGAGCTATGGAGCTATTCAAGAACTCAATCCTTTATGACAGTGTCGTCACCGTTGGCGTTGCCGTCGTTGAAAAAAAAAAGTCCCGCTGATTTGTCGCTTGTGCTGCACTGTCCTGTGTAAGGAGACGCTAGACGCTAAATAAAACTTTCGATGAATTACTTCAACAGCGGCCCACCTCTTGCTAATGAACTGGAAAGCGAAAATAGTCATCCCTGGATATTGGAGGGACGTTATGTAGCGTGACACAAGAAACTAGCTTAGATTCCTATGTAAATAAGGAGGCTATAGAGAACTTTTAGTAGTCTAAAAACACTGTCTTCATTGCTTTAGATGTGTATGAAACCTGGCCGCGTATGCGAGGGAAATTTCCTTTAAGGTGGCGAGAAGACAGTGCGGTTAGAGTTTCAGCTAAGAAATAGTTTGAAAATTTGTGGTACTTTTCCGTTATCCATTTCATGCAAATTTCATTCGCGTTCCGTTTGCTGTGAAGTTTCTTTCCTAAATACATCCCGTTACGAATTAAAACAGATTTATAACGATTCTACGGGGGCCTTGACAAGTGATCGTTGGGGAGCTCACGGTTCGTTTAGATTATGTTTTGCTAGTTTCCTAATGTGTAACACTTCAAAATAAAAGTTATTGCTTCAGCTGTGACTCCATTTTCTTTGATATTCTTTTGCAAAAAAGCCAGTCACACCAAAGGTTTCGCACACTTAGAGAACGCATAGGGGTGAGAAAAGATGGGTTGGGATTTGGCTTTCGAAGGCCTTTTCAAAGGAGAACAAGTGGCAGAACTAGTTTTAATCAGGCTGAATTTTATGCCTGTGAGCCTGATTTCCATTGATCGTTGCGTTCTATGTTGACAGTTGTGTGGTCGGCGATAAGCAATCCCAACTCCAATATTCCATTGCAATATTTAGCGAAACACTGATGCGGCTGGTGGTACGGAAAATTACAATTTTTCCCGATTTCTCAGTTCCAGTGTGGCCCACAAACACATTTATCATCACCAGTAATTTTTTTAGTCTCGGTGCCATTAGTCGTTAGGTTTTAGTTTGCGGTCACTATATACAGCAAGGGAACACACCGAGGGAGCCGAGCTGAGACATTAGGTCGTAAGACATGAAAGAAGTAGACGCCAAAACAAGAGGCACACAAACAAAACGGAAACGTTCAGTTCAACTCTTAAGGCCCCCATAGCAATTTCTCCCAGTACCAGTCACAATTCTAGATTCTATACTAACCGCCAGGCCCAGCGGTCATTGAGGGGAGAAGGGGGGTGGGCCTGGAAACAAGGCTTCAAATCTGCTTCCACTGTTTAACAATTAGTTTATGAGCTCGATATTTCTATCGCGTGATTGCTAATGAAGGCGCAGCCCGAATCAGCTATCACGTATAGAGATCGAGAGCGAATAATCTAATTGTTTTAGTATAAATCTACTTGTCGTTCAAAACTAATTAAAACCAGTAAATTATCTAAATCCTCCTCGTAGACACTTCGAAAACGTGAAGAAGCGGCCAACCGCTACTCACAATCTATCACAGAATAGATAGCGAGTAGCGTAGGCAATCAGAAAACGGCGTTCGTGATAGAACGCCAGTAGATTTATACTAATGGTGCATAGTGTGATGGTGTATTGGTTAAAGAAACGGAGTTTCCAAGTTTTCAGCTGGTTCCCTGGAAGGTTGGTATCTTAATTTTCTCAGCGCAATAAAACCTAAACCATATCCCCATTCCAGGGGAAACGTTTTTCCAAGAGGTCTCAGACTCTTAGCGCGTCCTTACAAACTGATTACTGGTGGGGTAAGAATCTGCAGTTATGGAAGTAGGAATCCATTGGGCATACGTTCAGTATACGGACTACAACTAGCTAACACTCTCACTGCAAGCTCTCACTTCATTTCTTGGCTTCACACGTGCATGCTGATAACTTTATTTCCATTCAGATTATAGAGTAACGTTGTGATGTTCTGAATACCTCTAAAAAAACATACAATAAAACAAAATAAAATCAAGGCAAACGTTACTCTAATAATAAGTTAAGTTAACGGAATTTGCTAGAAAAATCCATGTTGGAGAGATTGTCTTTGGACCCCAGGGGGGGGGGGGGGGGTACTCCCTTATTTAGTCTATGTAGGGGGATCTGTGCTTACGTCATTGTTTATATTTTTGCTCATTTGCATACGGCTTTGCTTACAGAAGGAAATATGTTAGATGTGACTCCAGGCAGGTAAAGAGCTAGTGAAATTAAATACATTGTGAAATGTTTAGCTCTTTAGGTGTAGTATTCAAGGAGATATTATCTTCCAAAAACTACAAAATTACTTGGTGGCAAAAGCACTAATGAGCTCATACATTCTTTGCAAAATTTTGTGTTTTTAAACCCGCGTTGCACAAAAAGGATTCAATACACGAAGCTCACATTCATTGGCAGAATTATTCATACTATGAACTTTTAATATTCAGAACTGATTTATTTGTAGCTCCATCAGAAACTGAATTGCTCATGCTAATGAGGCAAATATTGTAAACAAAGATTCCCCTATAGGTGTGGGCGGCCCCAAAGGATATGGGTTTTTAGCCGTTTTGGTCTGAAATAGGGTATGGTTTGTGCACTCTAGTTTTGACTTGGATATGTTTTTTCGAAGAGGCTATTTCTTCATCATTAGGCGATAAGACCATCAACAAAAGCCCTTCTTTTTTCTCTTTTAATTGTGTTTACGCCAACCCTGTACGTAAAATAGATCTGAAATAGGGTATCGAATTTTTCGTCAGGTCTGAAATAGGGTAGGGAAAATCGCAGATTTTGGTCTGAAATAGGGTAAGGGTTTCAGGAAACGGGCCTCACACCCCAGCCCAATTTTTCTGGGAGTACCCCCCCCCCCCGGGGCTTTGGACTCGTTTGTTGAAGTCTTCTTTCAAGGGGAAGTGTCACGCTATTTGGCAACTGATAAAAAGCTACCTTTTACGAGCACTATCGGTAAGAGCCTACTAGCAGGTGTCTTAGCATCAACGGAATTCCAAAAATAATGGTCTAGTTTTGTTATTAAAGACTATTTGAAGGTACTGAAACTGTTTACTGTCGCCTGTTTTTACGGATGGCAAGGATGGAAATGGATTAAAACTTGAAAAAATTGGCCAATTTTTTCAAGTTTAATTTTTTCAAGTTTTGATGCTACGTCTTCAAAAAATCCCGAAGGAATTTATTATGGTTAGCCTTCTCTGATAAAATTCATTTGATATCTTCGTTGTAGCTTTACAGAATCATTTTGTTTATGAGTTAAGCCTCAAAGTAATGCTTTTAGCACAGAATTGACCTAAAACAGCAAAATCCTCGTGACACTGCCCCTTTAACAGATCGCATGGATTCCTACATCGTGTCATCTTTAAGCCACTCATCTGCTAATGAAACCTACACTAGTGGAAATACCGGCCTAAGTTAGTATACCCACACAAGCACACACAACAATGTCTTCCTTATACCTGTTACTCTCTTACGTTGAGAATTTAACCCTGGTGAATTTATCTTTTTTTGCGAACTGAAACGTCAATGGGGAAAAAATCTGCTATCAAAAGCTTCTGACGCTATTCGATATTCGGGGCTTCTTAGAACGCTGGCGTGGAACCGTAGTAAACAGATGTCAACTTTTAAGCGATAAAGAGAAGCTAATGAAAGCGTAGTGCAGGTTTAATTGAAGAGAAAGAATCAAAGAAAGAAAGAATCAATTTCCAACGCTATGACACTAGACGCATACATTGCTTTCCCGCACTGGCGAGCCACACTTTCGATGCACTTTTCGGGGAGACTGGGACGGGTAGTCACGTGACGTGTGAATTTATTATCGCAACGCGAAAGATGTCTTTTGATGAATTGGGATCAGACAAAGCAGTCAGGAATATGAGGTAATGCAGCCGTTTGATTCACTTATTCAGGCTTGATTTGTTGCTTGACGTTAGCTAACATTTTAATCTTGCCACGGAATGAAGACTGTGGTGAAATGGCGTCGATTTTTATGGTAACGCGTGATGTAAACTTTCGCCAACATTAGCGGCGTACGTATCAGAAACTACCAACTGAAACGTGACCGTTAAACCATATCCTCGGAGAATTTGCTCTGACAAATTTACATAGCATACGCGTTACATATTTAATCTAAGTTCATTATCGTGTGGTTTCTATATAGCCAAACTTATTCTTCGTTCGGAGGGGAAAGCTTATCAACGGATGTTTTATAAACAACTGGTTTTGTCAGCCGGTCTTCAAAGTTTCGTTACACAATATTAGAAATCGTGATCGGATAAAACACTGAAGTATTCGGACTCGCTCAGTCCACAACGATTATGTTTAAAACACAATTTTGAGATCACGAACATTTGTTCCGCTGAACAATAAATTACAATGGTGCTCTTTAGTTTTAGGATTGAAAAGCTCAAATCTCAAACAGGAAAATGGAATGGAAGTCTCGGGAGTGCATTCCTTAGAAATTAGACAGCGAAATTTTCTTGTCTACGGAAATCGCGTGGTTTTCCGATGACACACGGCTATGTTTGCGCCGTAAGGCGTAGGTTTTAACTTCAAATTTTGATGATTACATCTTCCAATACAGTGGGAAGTTCTAGCTTGTCAAAGAGCTTTATTAAATCAAAGTTTTACAAGACCGGAGAACAGATCAGGTAGGTGGGTTGTTTGATTCGACTCCGAGTTTCGCGTGCTGGGTACAATAGACTAGTGAACTTGTCATACGAGCGCTTCTCGCCTGACAAAATGAAGCCGTTGACAGCCAAACGATAAATAATTTTAAATGTAATGTTCAGCTTGGTCCTAACAAAATTGAGGACTTAAATACACTGTACTTTGCGAGAAAATGAGACGAATTAAACACACTACACTTTCTACAGCTTTCAAGCCCAAACTGATTGACTCTAATGCGCTTAGAGCTTGCGATCCGAATTTCAGACCCCTTTTTCATCTTTTTACTGTTTGACGTCTTTTTCGGCCATTTTCAGTCCCAAATTTTCCATTTGCTAACCAAATAAATGTAAACAGAGTAAGACGCACTGACCAGCTAACTGAAGTTTAATGACCGACTGCGACCGGCCGCAGGTTTTGTGCTTGTAACGCAGGGCTATTCAGACTTCGAGCTGCTGCTTTTCCGAACTTAGTCAGTTGTATCGGAATCTTTTTTACTTCGACGTTCTCTCGACGATTGAAACCAAGTTGTGCTGTTGCTGTAGTGCAGTGTGTAGCTAAGCAAGATTGTTCTTTGTAGTCACCTTGCCATGCACTCGCGGCAGTAAGGCGGTTTGTGGTTGATTTATTCTCAGAACTATGTAAAAGAAAGTTTTTTTTTCTTGGAGCAAATATTAAATTCGACGTCCGAAGCCAAATCATGCTGCATTCTAACCCGCGCGGTATGGCCGTACCTGCCTGTTAGCTCTGATACTGATCGCTGTTCGGCACTACTGCACGAGAAAGTCGTTGCATTTCCTTCTGTTCATTCTTAAATTGTCTGTCTATAGCGGACAGCAATTCTTGAAGCTGTTCAATTGAATAACGCTTAGCAGATTGATTTGAAATGTTCCTCCATGATCTCTGCACCGGCTGAACTCATTCTTTATGGTGACAGTTGACGCTGTGTGCATATCTTTCCCTTCTAACTTATACAGTCGGGTCCACCACACCGTTTGATAAAATTAGAACCAGAATTGAGCACTGCTTAGAACTTCGATTTTGTGTAGTAAATGTATAGCATAGGCCAACGAACGATTCAGCAAAACTGAAGTTCATAGAATCGAAAGAGTTCCGAATCGAGGTACCGCCGGACATACCGTTTGACGTTCTTTCGTCGACCCTAGCCATCCTGCTTTTTGTTTTCGGAGAGATGAATGCCATATACTTTTTCCTTGATATCGAGTACCGTGCCAGATTCATGTGGCTAGCCTTCTTCAAAGTAAAATTGTGTGAAATTGGAAAGTCCGTATCGAAAAAAACAACAGTGCACCGAAAGAACCATATTGGTTTTTGCAAATCTGGTTGAATCTTCGACAATGCCGTTACAAGTGCTTTCTTGGTGATTTGGAATGATCCTATACGGCCGAATTATTTGGTAAGAAAACTAAAAGATGTTTTTGGTCGAAACTATTAATGGCACCTCAAAGCGGAATTGTCCGTCCACCTAATCTGCCTAAAACGAATTTGAAAACTAGTTTCGAATCGTTCTCACTATCTTATCATATTGCATCCCTTTTCAGTTTATAACCGCTGCTCACCTACTGACAGGGAAGTTGGTTGGCGGAAACTGACAACAGAGCAGAAGAGACAGCTAGCGAGCGAGTTGGATTTCAGTTTCGATTGGTCGCCAACATGTCTCTATTCAAGATGCCTCTTCAGCAGTTAAACCCGCACATCATGTGCGTGCTGTGTGGGGGATATTTGGTGGACGCAACAACGATTATCGAGTGCCTGCATTCTTGTAAGTGAACCTGATTATGTTATCGCCTTGAACAGCTATACAGCGAAAAGGTGATTCAAGTTCGGAGACGGCACGGACTTCAAACTTGAAACTTAACTTTTTTACGGAATCAGAAATGTTAGAGTACTCAGATACAAGACAGTTTTGTCTGGAAAAATACAGGTTATAGCTGAGATCGTTTTGAAATTATCGCTTTCAAAATACATGCTCCTTATAGTACTTGTTTGATGGAACACAAATTCGAACCGATGTCCGCTGGTTCGATTCTTTAATCGCATCCGTTTGTTTCCCCACAGAAAACTCGAAAAATCTATCAGTGCCTACGTCGTACCTACCGACGTTGGTTATCATTCGATATAAAGATATATATTTTTTATGTAGAGCTTGATGCATTTTGCAGTCTGGGGCCGAATATAATCACGCTGATCCGCTTAGCAGATTTTAGGATTATGTGTCAGCAAGTGAATACCCAACTTAAGACTCGATCCAGCACTTGGCAAGTGCCGATCGCAATCAGTTCTAAACTCTTTTCCTTTACTGTAGCAAATAGCGTTTCACATAGGAGAAACTTGTCGTTATCTTGACGTTGTAAATAGGACCTCTTGCCTCGTTTGAAATATATATTTTTATGTAGAGCTTGATGCATTTTGCAGTCTGGGGCCGAATATAATCACGCTGATCCGCTTAGCAGATTTTAGGATTATGTGTCAGCAAGTGAATACCCAACTTAAGACTCGATCCAGCACTTTCAAACTGGCAAGTGCCGATCGCAATCAGTTCTAAACTCTTTTCCTTTACTGTAGCAAATAGCGTTTCACATAGGAGAAACTTGTCGTTATCTTGACGTTGTAAATAGGACCTCTTGCCTCGTTTGAACTTCCAAAGAATTACCTAATAACAAGATCCTAGCTCGCAGACAATACCACAAAATCTTGAATTGTTGTGTTATTATGCAGTTTGTCGCAGCTGTATCGTGAAGTATCTTCAAACATCATTTTACTGCCCTGTTTGTGATGTTGAAGTCCATAAAACGAAACCGTTGTTACACATTCGGTAAGTATATATACGTATATGTGTCAAAAAGAATTCTCTTAATGATTTCAGAATTTTATGCTTATCAGATCCGTCGGTAACAAGAAAATGTATATGCAAATTTGTAAAGACTGTAAAATTGTCCTTGTGTTTATTCAAATATTTGAAAAAAACTGCTGTACCGTAAACGAACTAGTGTTTTTTCAGTAGGAATTTAAGAGCATTACTCCTATCCACAATACGAGACAAGTACCATTTTTCCTAGAGTTGCTCATAGCAGAATTACAGTACAACATCAGTTTAGTTGACATGCAGCAGTGCATTGACGAATTTCCGCCATAAGGGACTTTGAACGGTGTTTCTCGGTAAAATATCTGCACCGAAAGCTATTATCGACTGAGAAATTCGAGTTGAATTGCGTTAAAAAAACTCAGTTTTTCCTGGAACAATTTAGCTTAAAACTGTCGTAAAAGAGGAAAAGTTATTGCTGTTGATTCCGGAGAGGCAAATATGGTGAGGAATAAATCCAGATATCATATTGGGAAGCCCACATGCATTAGCTTGGAAATTCTACCAATGAGGTTAATAGTAATAACATTTATTTACACACAATAAAATTACAGCGGAAATGACTACTACGACTTACAAGTAAATGTGGTTGAAGACGTTGAGATGCAGAATTCGTGTCTATGGTCTTGAATTTTTCTGCTTTTTTTGCGGTTCATCGTATCAAGAAATGGTCCATTGTACCGGCTCAACTTTTCGCGTCAACATAATACAATGACCCCTTTGTTATTAGTAGCCCTGAGGTAGGCCGGATTACCAGCCGCTGTTTCGGGAAATGGGCTCATTCCCCGAAAAGACTCGGAGGAGGATACTCTGGACCCGAGTGAGCGGCGGAAATCGGGCCTACCCTAGGGATGATGATGATGATGATGATGATGATGATGATGATGATGATGATGATAATAATAACTAATAATATATAATTCACTCTATATATAATTCACTCTACAAAAGCTAGTAGGCAGCAAAGCTAAAGGTGTGCTCAAGAATATGCAGAAGGCGTGTCTTTCAGGAACTCTAAATATTGCGCGCACTTTTAAAGTGGTAATCTAACTCGTAGGCGAATTCTGAAAAGTAGGACAATCTCATACATATATACACTACCGGTTTTAATAGGTTTTATAATGATCATGTTAGTTTTAGTGATAAT
>JAEMWC010000419.1:130000-172500 GCA_016490735.1 Pachyseris speciosa | reverse complement strand
AACCAAACAAACTGGGCGAGTTTCTCACATGACTTTTCAAAATAGCCGACAACAATGACGCGTGGCTTTGGACAGAGGAAAAAGAAGCAAATCTGATCAAAAAATCGCCTTGCGTGCCCGCATCAATCGCCAGCCGCGAACTTCGCTGGCGATCAAATTCGCCGCGATCGGCGTATAAAATCGCCTAGTGTGTCGTAGGCTTTAGACTCGGCGCATAATAAGTTCGACATTTGAATCCCAGTCTTACTTTCACCGTTTTATGCGACTGAGCCGGTCGAATTTAATAGTTGGGTCGACCCAAATCAAATCCGAGGAATTTAATTGATCCAAACGTCGAACTTTTCATGCGCCGACGAATCAAATCGTTTGATTCCGTGCATGAAAAGTTCAACGTTTGAACTGGACCTAAATGTCGTTCACTAAAAGATCACAGTAACAACAGATACCGTTTCAATCGAACAGTCACAAATCGTTACTCGGATCGTTAGTGCGATTAACTGTTTGCGCTTTGTCTTTTCTGAGACAGTGAATTAACCTTTGCAGGGTGAGCTGACTGTTATTGTGACGGCGAGTCAACTAATATGCGGTGTGTGTGAGAGTTATCTGAAACGTGGGCGAATTTTTTATGGACGAGTCTGAATGTGGGTGAATTCACAGACATTCATAGAAATAATAATTTTGATAACGTTGTTCCCTGTTATTCTTTTTGATTTCTGACAGGTGAAACTACCACCGAAAATACAAATAAAACGCAAGCGAAAAGACAAACCAGCGCTGAAGAGCAAATGGAAGATCCCATCTGTATCACCCTTGAATATTACGGGTAAGTTTAAAGTAGACGAGCACTTGTATGGTAATGGCCGTATGTATTTCAGAGTCGGATTATTCGTCTTGATGACTTCTCCGTCAGACGAATAACTCGTCTAGGTGTGATTGATTGTTCTCAAAATTTCACAGTTTGTTCTCGAATTGAACGGTTTGATTTATGCACAGTCTTTCTTTCCTCGGGCTGTATTCACCAATTTACGTTGCTTTTGAAGGGGTTTACTTACGAAATGCGATGTTGCGTTGATGACTTTTCCACTGACAACTGTGTCAATTGATCTACTTCTGTCTCTTATTTTGATCCTATTTAACTTAATTTCAGGAGAAAAAGGAACTGGAGCGAACGACAGGTCAGTTCTTACATAAGTGCTCATGACTTCTGAATATACTTAGGTAATAAATGACTGTGAATATATGAACACCATATATTGGGGGGGGGGGGGGGGGGGGGGCAAGGGTATTTTCGTGACGCCATCATCCGGTTTTTTTGTGCTCTGTGAATCGTGAGTTGATAAAAAAAAACTGTTCCTTGAATCGTGATTGAAGTGTATTCCGTGAGGCGTGAAATGCAAAAGTCCTTGGCTGTGAATCGTGAATAGATAAGAAATAAATCGTCTATGTCTAAAGTTGAGTTCGTGGCTGAATTTCACTGCATTGTGATCAGATTTTTTCCGTGACCTCAGTGAATTTAACACTTGAGTCGTGATTCGTGAAATCGAAAATTTACTATTGTGACTTCGTGACAAGACCACCCCTTGCCCCCCCCCCCCCCCCCCCCCCTCATATATCATGGGTTTATTACGAACCAACAAAATGACCAGCTCCCAGCTGGCGTGTTAGCTCAGCTGGTAGATCACTGCACCGGTATCGCAGAGGTCACGCCGGGACAAGCCTGAATCTCTTTTAGGCTTTATTTTCATAACTGCGCGGATGGTTTACTCATCTTCAAAGTTAGGTAAATTGTTTTAATTGGCACATTCTTAACAAGCGCAAACTGACCTTTTTTATTCTCCATAGTCCTTCAAGTGATCTTTTAATTTTAGAAAGTTGTTTCCTCCTTTCTAACCCTTTGGTTATGGAATTCATACAATCACATAGAGCTATGTCATTTTACTTTAGCAGCGTCAGGCACTGATGTCAACTGTTTCTATCCCGTATTTGTTCTTGACTAACGGTTTGTCACTTTTATTTCCATTAGTCAGCAAGTGCTTACTTTCCCTTGTTATGTTGTGCACAATGTTTCCTTCTTCGTTCATGTATTTTCCCAAACTCCCTGAATCGTAAAAATGTCCATCCCTTTACACCAAAGCCGAGAAAATCACTGCAGGCAGTTTATTTGTTTTTTTTTTCTGTCGCAAAATCCGTTCGTCGATAAAATTACACACACTAAAACCAACGCTTTGGACTACCTACTGCAGCAAAGTTTTGCGGTTTCATTTAGCATTTTTCTCTCCTTAGATTTTCCCGACTCGTTATCTTCGATGTCCCTCTGCAGTGACTGTTAATGTACTGAAGAAATTTCTGGTTTTGAAGTTTGCTATTCCCAACACACATCAGGTAGAAACGAATTTACACCTTATTTTAAATTCTCCGAAGAGAGTTTTGGTGCAATTTTGACGGAATTTGACAGATGGACAGTTCCAGACTCACCCGTTTTCCTTATCGATTGATTGAATGACTGACTGACAGGCGGTCGGACGGGCGGACTGGTTGACAGACTGAGTGACAGATTGACCGACTGACAGATGGAAGGACTAGCGATAGGATAGACTGAATGACAGAAGGATATGAGATGGAAGGACCAGTTATAGGACAGACTGAATGACAGAAGGATATGACTGTCTGACTGACAGATGGAAGGACCAGTTATAGGACAGACTGAATGACAGAAGGATATGACTGACTGACTGTCTGACTGACAGATGGAAGGACCAGCGATAGGACAGACTGAATGACAGAAGGATATGACTGACTGACTGTCTGACTGACAGATGGAAGGACCAGTTATAGGACAGACTGAATGACAGAAGGATATGACTGACTGACTGTCTGACTGACAGATGGAAGGACCAGCGATAGGACAGACTGACTGACGAATGGATAGACTGATGTGAATGATATGTGAAATAAATCACACAACCGCGAGGATCATTCTTCATATGGATTGATGCTAACACACGATTCATTTACAGACTGACTAAATGACTGACTGGCTGGTGGCTGGTAGAGAGGTTAACTGACTGACTCACTGACGGACACACTGACTAACAGGACGAACACAAGTCAGGTGTTAGGAGGGATGGACTGGCTGACTGACGGATTGACTAATTAACGGACGGATTTGCTAAATGATCGACTGATTAACTGACTAGTGGACAGGTAGAACGTACGACAGACTGGCTGACTCTTATTGACTGACTACTGGCATTCGGACGGACGGACAGCTTGCTTGTATGCCCGCCTGTTGGCCAAACTGACCGACTGTCTGACAGAATAATCGATTTCTCGATTTTTTTTACGCCCGATGTTCAGATGAAGCGATGGTATTTGTCAACTTCATTAACCTAATCGTTCGCCAATTCTTTTTCTTTTCAGGCCGCACTCATACGTGCCGATGAGCTGCTTAGCGATTCACTCACCATGAAAGAAGTCTCCCAGATATATGGACTCTATGCTAAAGTAAGACTGACTTTAATTTCTCATAAAAATTTTGTTCTTGCCTTCCAAAAAAAAAAAAAAATGTCTCCACCCAATGTACCGTACTCAGTGATAGCGATGTGCCACCATCACTGCAACACAGAGTATTAAGTTTGGAAAACTAAATAATGTCGGACAGACACTGATTAACCCTTTAACTGCCAAAGACGCATATGTATATATACGTCATATAAACACCGTTAGTGCTTTGAAAACCTACAACCTTCCCAAATCCAGTGCTATGGTTGAAATGAACCATTCTTCTTGCCAAATGCTTTGCTTTGAAGTTTTTCGGACAAAAATATCGTTTGAAGCTTAAAGTCTAAGTGGGCAGTAAACTTCGACTCCAGTTCTTAAAATCTGTTCCACATTTTCCTGCCCACTTCTTTAGCGCGACGCGGATAACGCTTTTGATTTCACTTTCATTCACTTGTCTGTAATTTTCGCCTGAATGGCCCAATGGAATTCTGGGTAATTCTTGTATAACGGCGACATGGAAGTCTGCCAATTGCCATTTCAGATACTTTTTAGAAGTGTCGAGCCTCCCGGTCCTGCTGACAAAATAGTGCACCGATTGCATTATTTACAATACAAACTCGCCAAAATTGCCATGCCAGGTCCCTGAATCCATTCACAGAACGACCAGAAACACAATCTCACTTTCGGCGGCGCTCTTGCTGTGAAATTGTTTTTCACCTCTGTTTTCCTTCAGAGGATTGTCTATACCCACGAACCCAGCTTTAGGATGCAAGGAATGGGGCTTCTGAGGTGGCAAATGGCTCGAAAAAGACACTTCATATGTATGAATCAAGTACCTACCGAATTATAGCTGCAGTGATCGTTTACAAACAAACGACAGCTAGCATGACGAGCGTACCAAGAAAGATAGAGTCTTCGGTATTGTAGACCAGCAAAATCTCAACCCCTTATATGGAATTGCAAGGTCTTCTTGACCTCCTGCCCTCAGGAAATTATATATAAAAAAAAGACGTATAAAAAGTCGGCAGTGAAAGGCTTCAGGCAAAACACAACTATTTAAAAATTCAGGGGTGTAAATAGCTTGCAGGGCCAATATGGCCGATATGGTGGGATGTATCGCCACTTCCCTTGCCTGGGGTGCTAGTCCATCACAGGACACCCAGTATGACGTGACAAGCAGTATTACTACTAGCCCTGGACGGGGTGCTAGTCTATCACAGGATAGCCAGCATGAAGTGGCTAGAACCAGTACTACTCCCCCTGAGGAGATGCTAGTCCATCACAGGATACCCAGCATGAAGAGACTAGGAGTATTGGCCATGTTCTAAACGAGTAAGGGTCTGGGAACGAATCCAAACTTGAAAATCAATGGCATTGAACTAAATGTATTCTAGTATGAAAGGATACTTTCAGCAAGTTTGACCATGTTTGGTCAAAAAGTCGCCAGTTGACATGCATTTAGATCTTTAAAAATACTATACAAATGTCTCTATTTCGGAAAGTGTGTCCCTCCAAACCATACAAAGTCTCTAATTTTAACAATTTCAAAAGCTTTTGTTTCAGCTCCAATTCGACTGAACAGCGTCAAAGTTGGTAAGGTGACCATTTTTGAGATGCTCTTTCATGCAGTGTAAACAATTTTTCCCAACCCATAAATTTTAAAACTCATTCCCAGGCACGCACTCGTTTAGAACATGGCCAATTACTACTCACCCAAGATGAGGTGCTATTTCATCACAGGATGCCCAGCATGAAGCAACAAGGAGTATTCCCACAACCCCTTTGATCGGGTGCTATTACGTCATAGGGTTTCGCATCAGTAGATTTACACCAGTACACATCTATACACAGAGGCACTGTAAAGCTAATTTCTTGTACAAGGAAACGGCACAAAAAATTGAGTTCCCAGACTTCCCCCGACCGTCCGCTTTCGCGTCCGAAAGGCAGAAGTAGTACGATATTTATTCCTCGGAACTGGCCAGATATTTTTGTTCGCACTCTCAAGGCGCGTTCTTTTGGTAGTGCCCTGGTTCGGTTTAGGAAAACAAGAATCTACAATTCAGATTCTGAGAACGGAATCCTCTTGACGAGGAGAACTTTAGAGACAGTTACATAGAGTAGGCTGGATCTGACTTCCGGTGCCTTGGTTACGGCGTGGCGCACCACGTTTAGAACGCCAAAACTTTCCGAGATTTCGAGTAAACTGTATTCTGTTCACTTTGCTCAGTTTGCTATCGGGCACACAGGCAGGGAATGCCTTTCCACTCATTCCGATGGAAGAATAGGTCCCTAAAGAACACGAATACCATCTTCTTCGGTTATTCCTAAACAGTCCCTCAAAGATTTCCCCTTCGCTGAGGGACTCAGGGAGGACAATTTGGCTCGTTTGCGATCACATTTAATGTATCGAGACAATATTTTGGATCCCTCGATCTTGCGAAACGAAATGCATACCAGAATTAGTACGAACTAGTTGGATATATTCATCTGAGTGAAAGATTTTTTTTCAGGGAGTGTTACGGGTATACAGGGCGTTTGTCACGTAAGGAGGCTCGCACCAGTTTTTTTGGCCTTGTGGTGTACCTGTTGAAATCAAAATTTCCTATAGAAGACGAGCTTCGATTTCCTTGACACTACAACATCTTTTTGACGTATGGTCAAAATTTGTTTTCTCATTGGTTTCCAAGCAACAGCTGTTACCATTCCGATGGCAGAATAGGTCCCTAAAGAACACGAATACCATCTTCTTCGGCTTTTCCTAAACAGTCCCTCAATAATTCCACTGTCGCTGAGGGACTCAGGGAGGACAGTTTGGCTTGTTTGCGATCACATTTAATGTATCGAGACAATATTTTGGATCCCTCGATCTTGCGAAACGAAATGCATACCAGAATTAGTACGAACTAGTTGGATATATTCATCTGGGTGAAAGGTTTTTCTTTTTTTTTTTTTTTTCAGGGAGTATTACGGGTATACAGGGCGTTTGTCACTTTATAGCGACGATAACGCGTGGCCGCTGATTTTGAACAACGTCAATTATCAAATGAAGAATGATCCTCGCAGTTGTGAACGCAATTTATGCAATTGCGAAAAGAAGCCTGAAAAAAATTCAGGACTTCAACGGGGTTCGAACCCGTGACCTCGCGATTACCGGTGCGATGCTCTAACCAACTGAGCTATGAAGCCACTGATGTTGGGAGCAGGTCAATTGTGGGTTCTTATGTTCCCGTGAAAGAAATGAGTGAGAGAGATAAATAAATTGCGTTCACAACTGCGAGGATCATTCTTCATTTGATTTCATTTCCGCAGTTCATATATGATTCAATTCATATATCATTCTCACTCATTTCTTTCACGGGAACATAAGAACCCACAATTGACCTGCTCCCAACATCAGTGGCTTCATAGCTCAGTTGGTTAGAGCATCGCACCGATAATCGCGAGGTCACGGGTTCGAACCCCGTTGAAGTCCTGAATTTTTTTTTTTTTTCAGGCTTCTTTTCGCAATTGCATAAATTGCGTTCACAACTGCGAGGATCATTCTTCATTTGATTTCATTTCCGCAGTTCATATATGATTCAATTCATATATAATTCTGACTCATTTCTTTCACGGGAACATAAGAACCCACAATTGACCTGCTCCCAACATCAGTGGCTTCATAGCTCAGTTGGTTAGAGCATCGCACCGATAATCGCGAGGTCACGGGTTCGAACCCCGTTGAAGTCCTGAATTTTTTTTTTTTTTTTTCAGGCTTCTTTTCGCAATTGCATAAATTGCGTTCACAACTGCGAGGATCATTCTTCATTTGATTTCATTTCCGCAGTTCATATATGATTCAATTCATATATAATTCTCACTCATTTCTTTCACGGGAACATAAGAACCCACAATTGACCTGCTCCCAACATCAGTGGCTTCATAGCTCAGTTGGTTAGAGCATCGCACCGGTAATCGCGAGGTCACGGGTTCGAACCCCGTTGAAGTCCTGAATTTTTTTTTTTTTTTTTCAGGCTTCTTTTCGCAATTGCATAAATTGCGTTCACAACTGCGAGGATCATTCTTCATTTGATTTCATTTCCGCAGTTCATATATGATTCAATTCATATATAATTCTGACTCATTTCTTTCACGGGAACATAAGAACCCACAATTGACCTGCTCCCAACATCAGTGGCTTCATAGCTCAGTTGGTTAGAGCATCGCACCGGTAATCGCAAGGTCACGGGTTCGAACCCCGTTGAAGTCCTGAATTTTTTTCAGGCTTCTTTTCGCAATTGCATAAATTGCGTTCACAACTGCGAGGATCATTCTTCATTTGATTTCATTTCCGCAGTTCATATATGATTCAATTCATATATCATTCTCACAACGCCAATTATCTCGAAATCCATTCAGACACTTCATAACGAAGCTTAAATAGTGTCAATTGCTCAAGTCCGGCTACTTGAACGACAAATTAGAAAAAAATCTGTAGGAGCGTTTTCAAGTAAATTGCAAATAACGTTTTAAAGGCCGTTTAGCCGGACTTGAGTAGTTTACACCATTTAAGTTTCGTTATGAAGTGTCTGACGGGATTTTGATATAATTTGCCCGGCCTTACTCAGAATCAGCGGCCACGCGTTATCGTCGCTATGGTAACAGCTGTTGCTTGGAAACCAATGAGAAAATAAACTTTGATCATACGTCGAAAAGATGTTGTAGTGTGAAGGAAATCGAAGCTTGTCTTCGATAGGAAATTTTGATTTCAACAGGTACACCCCAAGGCCAAAAAAACTGGTGCGAGCCTCCTTAAACCTACTTTAATTACCTGGATCCCAATTGTCTCCGGTATGTCAGCGGTGTAATTGGAAGGTCATAGGTTCCATACCTGTTGGAACAGGCATACCAAGAAAAAAGAAATTGCGGCGCAAATTACTTTTTTCCTTGTGTGCCTGTATCACCCACTAAAAAGCACATCTTTTCACCAGGCTCAAATTTCTTTCATTGCGTTTTTTATGCATTGAGGGTTATTCTTTTCACACTTTGTTGCAGTCATTTCTGGATCTGCAGTACTCGTTCTTGGATGTTGGCCACGAAGAAACCGCGGCAAAAAATAGCGCCGGCAAAGTCGACGAAGTACCACAAAAGAAACTGAAAAAGTGTCAAGATGAAGAAATGCCCAAGCGAGAAAACGAAGAAAGTTTTATTATAAAAACAGAACCGACTGTAGTCGAACCGAAACAAACTTTATCTGAGCCAAAGGATGGCACGTCAAGCGAACAAGCAGTTAAAAACGACATCCTAACAACATTCCCAGAGACTCCCCCCAGTTTTGAACTCGATGCCAGTGAACTATGTGCGAAGCAGCACGAGAAGTAATGGCTAGTTAACTGGATTCGGCAAGTCCGGGGTCCAGACTAAACAACCCAAGTAACCTTCTAGGACCAAGGCCAAGATGGTATTTTTGAAGTTCAATTTAAAACCTGTTCCAAGAACTGGAGGGAAGTAGCTCGACAAATCACGATACTTGTACGTGGAACTGCAGTTCTCGACGTGCTCATTTTTCCTCTCTAGACATGCAATCAATCGTTCCTCGATGAAAAATCTACAAACATTGTTTCGTGCAACTCTCTTTTTATTGATTTTTTTCCAACTTGAAGTGGCTCCTAGAGCACTGCAGTAAATGCCCGTAACATAACAGTATGAGAGGTGATCAGAGGTTAATGGCCACTCATCCGTCATCTCGCAAAAATAAAGAAATATGATCAGGTGTGATTTGAGTCCTCCTCTGTTGCCGTGTTCATACGGGTTTGCGTTTTAGTTTTGTTATTAGCACATTGGGCAAAGCCCCCGTGATGCTGGTAATAAAACTTTTCTCGTGCTTTTTAAAGGGTACTATCACAACAATTCTCGTTATAAGTTTGTTCAAACTGCGAGCAAGTACTTTATCTGTTATATGAATGGCCAATAACCTTATTCCAAAATGGTGGCCAATTTATCATTCTTTTGTTTGCATCTTAATTAGCCCTCTGCCTCATTTTCACTTCAAAATTCTTTTGTATTTTGTACATGTTGACGAGGCAAAGAGGGCTAATTAACATGCAAACAAAAGCATAATAAATTGCCTGCCATTTTGGAATAATGTGTATGTAACACGAAGAGGTAGATTTCAAATCATTTCTTTGATGGAAAAGAAACCAGTATTATTTTATGGAGATTTTTCCTAGAGACAATGTTGAAACTTGAAAAAGTTAAACTAACGTTTTCAAGTTGTAATCCATTTCTTCCCCCTTCATCCGTGGCCATAGGCAACCGCAAATAGTTTCAATGCTCATATTAAGTATTTCGTAGTAAAACTGCAATATTTTTTAATGTTCCAATAATGCAAATACATGTTTGAATTCGGATCCAAATTATGTGACAGTGCCCCTTTTAACGTTGAAAGGTTTCATGTCCCTTCATTTCCTTTATCTGCCATCTTGTCCTGTCTTTAATTACTTTTTGTACCACTAAAGCCTGGTTTTCACTAGCGACGCAAGCACAAGCGCAGGCACAAGAGCGTTTATTTCACTGTGAAAACGGGCTTAACGCAAGCACAAGCGCAAGGGTCAAAATGTTTCCTTTTCCTTGTGCTTGCGCTTATGCTTGCGGTCGCTTGCGTAGTGTTCGTTTTTACTTGGCATAAGCTACTTCTGTTTGCGCTTGTACTTGCTTGAGTTATGAACACTACTTTTAGCAGAAGTGAAAATGAAGCCTGAAAAAAAATCAGACTTGTACGGGATTGGGTGTTAGTAACATGCGGAAACTACGGAATCGTATAATAATTTTGTTTTATTACATTATACATCATAGTGTAGTGTGCAGCTTGTGTGAAACAGCCGTTTCTAATGTTACACAACGTTGTATAGGGGTTATTGACCAAGCTTGTTCGGTCAAGATGGCGGGATATTGGCCAATTCAAGTTCTTTTTTTGCGTGTTTATGGACCTCGACTTCGTGTAGGTCCATAAACACGCAAAAAAAGAACGAGGCCAATATCCTGCCATCTTGACCGAACAAGCTTGGTCAATAAAGGATTTATTATTATTTATTATTAAAGGACGCCATTAAAAGAAAGTAAAACGCGGGACGAACGGGCTATCCCGAGCGGTCAAGATGGCTCCATCTTGACCTCGCTGGTAGCCAATCACAGCAGGGGAATTGATTCATCTTGACCGCTGAAAGAACCAGTCATATAATAAAAGCTAATAATAACTGTTACAAAACAAAAAAGAAATAGCTACTTGCTCCCCCATTGTTCTCGCATGTATACATTTGTTTGCTTTTAAATCGGGTTAATTCATTGTGCGGATAGCATTCATTGTGATGAATCAAAGGGTTTCCTTTGCTTCTGGTCTTAAACCCTGCCGCATAGGGGTAGATGATCAGTTTAGAACCCTTAAGGTGGCATGCTATCCTAGAAAATGTATGAAAATCATAGGTTTTTTGCTAAAAGTGAGTTAGTGGGTGGCTCCTCCAAAACAATTTACCATTTGCTTCAAAGTCTCTGACCAGGCTTCAATCTTGCACCAAGGGTTGTCCAGGCACCTTCAACTTTAAATGAAACCTCCACAAGTGAAGATTGGAGCCTTGTGAGACAAGGCTCATTGCTTTTAGGTCCCTTGTCCACGAACAACAAACTGTCAGCAGATTGAAGCGAACGTTCGAACAGAGCTTGTTTCATTCGCAGTGCCAATAAGCAGTTCTTTGAAATTGGCAAGGCTTAAGCCTTCTCAGCCTTTTATCATGAGCTCCGGAACCTGCAAATGACCCAAAACACAGTAATTAAGGTCAATTTTGGCACATTCCAAGCTAAATTCTGCAAATGATTTGGCCAAACAGAGAGGGAGTCCAAATGAGAGTCGAGTATGGCCACGTGACCAGCTGTCATGTGACAAGATACATACATAACAATACCCATCAAAATATTTGGAGAAATAAGAGTTTTAATAACCCCCCCCCCCCCCCTTAACTCACTTTTAGCAAAAAACCTATGAATTCCATACATTTTCTAGGGTACCATACCACCTTAAAGTGAATATTAGATGGAGGGTTTTCACGTGACGTCATAAAAAACTGTAATTCGATAGTAAACAGACTTTTGCATTTTTATCTTCATCACATAAAAGACATTTTAGAAATATATCTGCTTGCATGTTTTCAGCTCGGTAGCTTGCTTTGTTTTGAAAATAGAACAGTTTGCATTTTAGAGTATTTCACAGTGCGTGACATAAAGATGTCTGCTCACAAGCATGTCACTTGCATGAAAACATCGATTCATCGTGTGTTTTTGAGGTTTGAAAAGCCAACAAGGTAAGAGAAGCGTCTATGTGAATGTTTGAAAGTTCAACAGAAAGAACAAAGCCTTTGAGATAGCTAAAGTAAGGAACATATGTTTAACTCGTTTCCTGCCGCCATCTTGCATGGTGTCCCTCAGAGGGGCGCCAAGATGGTGTTTCCATACAAGACACTATAATTTTGATTGGTACATTTTGCCGAACAACTCGAGTACGGGATATCGCACTGCCCTGAGACTTTGGCATGTTGCTTATTTATTACTCTTCTATAATATCACAATTTCTTGACTTTATCTATTGAATGGTTGATGATTTTAATTTTTTTACTTGCGTGACTGAAAACGCTCTATAGTGCATGACAGGTGGCGGTCAAACGACAGCGTGACAGTTTGATCAGAGCTTTGGGACACTCAGTAGAAAATAGCGCTGTGCACTATTACTAAAAATAGATTTTGACAGATAAGACCCCCCGCCTGACTCAGACAACATTGAGGTGCGACAGAAGAGAACGTATGAGCAAAGAGGGCCTTACCGAAACAAAAAAGCAAAAAACTAGGTTAAATTCAGAGTTAGTATTCAAGAAGGAAGATTCATGGTTACCACCAAGCACTGCTGTTGGGGTGAATGCTAAAATGACACCAGATATCCTCAAAAATGGCCGAAATTTGTCCGAGAGAGCCTGCATACATGCTCTTCTTTTGACCACGCGAATCGAGACCGCGCGCCATTCGAAAGCAAAATCGAGACCGCGCCCAATTCAAAAGCAAAATCGAACCAAAGACGTATCTGAATTGACCAAATGAAGAGCCCGTATGCAGGCTAGAAGCATCGGGAATGAAAGTCTTCATACCGTTTCCAAACTAATAAATATACTTTACAAATTAATGTGATCAAGTAAGCTGAATCCACTCTAAGGGCACATCCCACAAGCTTTACGTTTTCATTGCAAACTAAAAAGTACTCTGTCTTACGAGAACATCGTGCGAGTGAAACACTTCATTAGCCTCAGACCTCTGCACTTTAAGGTTTTGCAAAATTTTCCTCACGATGTTTTGCTTTGGAGAGTGTCAACTCTCACAAATGGCGAAAGATTGCCCTGCAACAGAGAATGCGAGAACAGACCCACAGAGTGATTATTTTTCTTTCCACTGAAGATGGATAGAGCACTCCACCATCCCCTTTAATACAATTTGGCATTTTGTAAAATGTATCCCAATCTCATGTTTGTCAGGCCAGCAATAGTATAAATATTACTTATAAACTCGGTAATCTATAACACCTGTATAGTTTTATAAAGAGAGAAGAAATGTTGTTAGATGGAAAAGAACGCAAGCCGGCCGATTGCATAAACGGAGACGAAGCCAAGTTGCTATTTTCTTGCAACTCTGAACGGGGAGGCTCCGCCCCGAGGTCCGACCCCTTACCCTTTTATATACCACTTTTGACAGAAAAGGTACCGCTTTCATATACCTTCCACTGACAAATAGTACCCCTTTCTTATACCTAAAACAGGAAGTCTTCTTGTCAGTTTCATGTAGCATTCAATAAAGTAAGACAGTACAATCATAAAGTACGTCTGTTCGAAATATTTTAATGAAAAGTCCTTGTAAATACCTAAATGACAGATTTCCCTACCCTTTCATATACTTCGACTCGTGAAATCCCTACCCTTTCATATACCTGCGGCGTGAAAAAGGTACCCTTTTCGGGCGAAGCCTCCCCGTATAGGCCATTATAGGGAGTACCCCACTCCCTCTCCGTGAACCATTTACATTATCACTGCTCGGTTTAAACACTCTTTATGCAATCACTTACACGTTCCACAAGCTCGTCGCGTTTTCCGCTTAATTTTAAGCCCCTGTACTTTAAGAACCGTTTCAGCTGGTCGACAGTGTATTCCTCAGGTTCTCTTTCAAATTTAGAGCCAGGGACGCCGTCATCTTTGATGAGAACTGTAAAAAATTGAAGAGAATTGCTCGCCATTCACGCATTTCGCCCTCCAACTCTTACAGAATTGGACTTTGTTTGTCTGAGTCACGGAGGGGGTAAAAAATTTCGTGATGTCATTAGTGCAAAGCACTATTGCTATCTTACCATTTTCTAGTGTTTGTTTCCCAAGTTTTCGCCGAGACCGTTCAGAGCAACGTGTGGAGTCTGAAGGACTTCGTAAGACTTTAGAAAGCAAGCTAAAGAAAACGATCGTCAAGAATGCCCCATTGAATTTGCATGAATTAGAGAAAGGCGAGCGTTCCGTGGAGGCACAGCTCACATAGTATCTACCATAATAATTTCCATTAGCGCGGAAAATATCCTGATGAAATTTCAAACCGACTGCTGTAGCTCAGAGCATTAGAAAGCTGAGATACTCCATCAAGCTTTATCGAAATTTGGTATCTTTAATTTTTCTTTGCTCAAAGCAAGCGCTGGAATCTTCAAATCCTCTTACAAGTTTATTTTAAATAAGACTCTTCACGCCCTCTTTGTGACTTTCATTGTCTTGTGGAAACATCAGACGAACACTCCTGGGAGAGGCACACGGCGTGCGAAAAGACACCGTAAGGAGCGGTTGCCTTTGTACCCACATTTTACGGCCGACAAGTTTTAACCGGCCCATAATTTCGTTTTGTTCAAGCGCAGTTTTTATAAGTAAAAAACAAATCAAACAAAACAAACTTGGGTTAAAACCATTTATTTTGTTCCCTTAATATTTCATAGTCAGGAGCTGACGGGCTCCTGACTTAAAACCGTCCATATTTTTGTCAACCTTGGTATAATGACTTCCCGTGGTTTATCATTCGTGCACTTATAACTCAAACGTCTCGATAAACGTTATTTGCAAACTACTGTGATGCTGCTGCTAGTCACTGTGTTGGCCAGGAGCATCAGCACACTTCGCTGAAAAAGAGAACACAGTATATAAATAAGACCAAACAATCAATACAGAACACGAGCGCAGGACAGAATGAGAAGGTTGGGTTACAGAAGTCTTCATTCGAACATACCAGCGCTCACCACATCTCAGATGTCAATATTTTGGCTTTTTATTCTAGATTCTGAACCAATTAGAAGTGGTGATACTGTCTTCTCTCAAGTATGAATTATCTTTACAGTGAACAAGGAATATAGCGTACATGTTCTCGCTAATTGGGAAATAAAGCGCCCTCAAATCCTTTATTAGCCACTATGCACTTTTCCTAATAAAACTGAGTTTGGGCTGGAAGGCTGTGAATGGCCAGAAAAACAAGCAGTAAAAGCTGAAGTAGCCCCACCCCGTAAAAAATCGGTATTGAATAACTCCTTACCTACTGACGATAGCAGCAGCATTTGTTGGTGGGCAACGGGCACTCACGCCATGGACAGTCATACATATCTTCTGGACAAGGATCGTCCTTATAATAGCAATTTCCAAGGTTGTTTTCCCAGCACATAGCTAAAAAGGTCAAAACAAATAAACACTAAAGCTTGATTATCAATTCGCAAATAAAGCCAATTCGTTTTTTTTTTAATTTCGCCATTTTCGAATACGGGACAACACAAGCAAGGAAAATAGCTAATATTTTATCATGTTGCAAAAATCACCCAGTCCGACTTATTTATAGTAAAGAAGAGAAAGAACTATACCAGTATTGTTATTTAGACGAGAATGAGTTCAATACAACACTGAAGTCTTGGCAATAAACCTTTTTAGCTTGTAGATTTTGTTTTCCCAATGTAGACCATGTGATGTTACCCAAGAGAACTGTTTCTTTGAAATTTCGCGTGCGTATGTACGCATAATTTCTGAAAAGACAAAAGGCAAATCCCCTTGGGAAGATCACATGGTCTACATTGGGAAAACAAAATCTACAAGCTAAAAAGATCTAGTGATGTTGTAAATTCGTGATTCTCTGTCACTGTAATCCAAAGGTAAACTAATAAAATAAATTCAAATAAACATCAGTGAAATACGACGAAATCAAATAACCGTATTTATAATTACAGAGTTCAAAACCATTACACAATGTCGAATTGTGCAATGTTCATTCCTTACGTCTAACGTCGCCGCGCTTGGATAGATGCGGCAGGGCCTTCCCATCAGGCTTAGCGTGAGCACTGATCCCCAAAACAACCAGCAGCAGGAAAATGCCAAGCTTCTGATTCATGACTAAGCTGCAACAGAATTAATATGCTGAGTATTTTTCGCATAACCGATTGTATTACAAAACGCTTTCATAAGATTCGCTAAATTCGGCAGTACACTCCAACTAGATACGCTATAAACCGTTTGGAAACTGTCAAGTAAAAGCAGCAATGATCTCATTGCCCTGCCGGCAGTGGTAATTCCCATCTAGCAGAAACTCGATCGGTGTTCATGGATTTCTAGCAAAACGTGTTGCTTTCGATCCACTTGTGTGTTTTCAATCCCTTAATACTTGCTCAATATGTGGGTTGCTGGGTTTTACAAGTGAAATATCACATCCGAATCAAATTCTTGTCGTTTGGAAAGAAACAATCGATGAACGTACCATTTGCTATCAATTCTCTGCAGTATTATAAAGATTAACAGGAAAATTAAATGGATGGAACTCCGCAAGAGAATTCTTGGAAAACTTAGCGTTGCTAATGAAGGAGATGTAGAGGAAGTCCGCACGCTTCTGTGGCAGTGTTGAATATTCAGCTCGAGGCGACTAAACTCGACAAATGTTGTTTTCTCGCTATTTCCCAAACTAAAAAGTCAATCTTTCCATTTGCAAAACGATTGATGGATTACGATGGCAAATATATGGGTAACTTAGTCTTCTCGTTCGCTGGATTCAGTGCCATTATGCTGTTATTCGCTTGTTGGCTCCTTGTCCACCATCTCCAGACTACAAAATTACACTATTTTGAGAATTTTCACGATAAAAGATTCCATTTTCAGTAGCTTTATTTCGTTATACCAAGCACTTCAAGGCCATTGTTCCGTCATTCCACTGAAGATCAATAACGATACGATATCAATAACGATACGAAAGTTACAATGCGCTGTCTAAAAACAATGATAATGAAAGATCTAACTGCGGAGACTGACTTCTGTGCTCACCATCTTGTTCGCAATGATAAAAATCTCTAAGGCTGACACTACAGTGCGATTAGCAAACGAAAGTGAGAAAAAACGCTCTTTTCAGCGAGGGTAACTTATAACATTTTCAAATTATTGATAACGGAGCTAGTTTCTAAAGAAACTGTGTTTCTAAGTTGGGTGGGGGGGGGGGGGGGGTTGAAAACGACTGATTTGATGGAGTTAGAATTGAAAGGGTGAAAACTGGCCAGTGAAAAGAACTTCGAAAGCTGAGGTTTAAGGCGCTTAGGAATAATTTGTGATGAAGGGCCGACGCTAGAAACATCAGCTCTCTTCTTAATGTTTTTTTTCGGCAGTCATCAGTTGGCTTAAACAATTTGCAACCTAAACGTTGTTAGAAATGTATCGTTTTATGATAGCTGATATATTGCAAGTATTATGATGCCGTTTAAAAACAAGCAACTGAACGCTAAGTGTTAAGTAGAATTAAACAGGAGCAATATGTTATTACCTCAAGGTTTAAGACAGACGTGAAATGATTTGGAGTTTGTTTTCTCGGAGACTCTTTCTGAATGCCTTTCTATTCAGGTGCCGCGAAGCTGATACCACCTTAACTGCGACTGAGCGTTGAGTGAGAGTTATTCTCCTTATGTGTTGTATTCTCCGCGTGCGGTGCACGTGGGTGTGGCCGGAGGGCTCGGCACGTGGAAAGTGCTTATTTCCATTTGGTGGGGTATTCTCACGCAAACACCGTGTGATTATTCTGATGAGTGCTGTACGACTCCTGTATTAAATCATTTAAAATTCGTTTCATTCAAACAGCCAGAAAAGTTAATTGAAAATGGATGGAAAACGCTCCGAGCAACAGGTTTGGAGTCTCTGAAAAAACCTTAGCAACGACGTCATTGCGCTGCCGTGGTAATTCCCATTTCGCTAAAACTCGCTTTCGATGCCTTATGTTCAAAGGTATCACTTGAAAAATCTAGTCACATCAATCAAATCCTTATCGGTTGGAAAAGAAATACTCGATGAGCATTAGCTAACAATTCTCTACTGTATTATAAAGATTTAACTACAAATTCAATGGATAGATGACTGCAAGAAAATGCTGTGAAAACTGCAGCTCCTGAAGATGATGTGGAGAACGCCTGCACGCTTCTGTTATAGGTAGCTGTGGCCTTTTGAATATTTAGTACTCGGCGTTTAAACTCGAGAGATGTTGTTTTCCTCTTAATAGGCTATTTTAATAAGCACCATACTTCAAACTGAAACTCAAATAGTTTCCCTGTCAATTTTGTAGTTGAAATTCTTGGCTCATTCAATTACTTTCCCAGACAAGGTACGTTTAAGTATTTATAACGAAAAACGTTTGCTTTTCGAAGTGGGCAGAGCTGTAAATTTAAATTCAGAGGTAAAATCAATAAATAGAAAATTAAGGAATACCCCGCAGTCTGGTCATTTCTTTTCCTCCCCGGCCCGTCAGTGCCGCCCCGCTTTCTCACAGTTCGCGGCTTCGTTACCTGGTGAATCTACTGTATCTTATATCGGTAAGGATAAGAAATATACAGCCCGTTATCTAAAAAACAGACGAGGTAATTCTTATACTACGGGGACTGATTTCTGCGACCGCCACCTTCATCACATTGATAGAAACTACACTAATATTACGGTATAATAAGGAAACGAAAGTGATAAAGACTGGCGGTTTTTTTCAGACAAGGTAATTTCTAAAATTTAGCAAATATATTACCGAGTTAGTTACTACAGAAACCATGTTTCTGGGTCGGTGGGGAAGAGAAAACGGTTGTTGGGTTTTAACCTGAGTTAGAATTAAATGGTGTGAAGTGGCGAATAAATACAGATTCGAAACGGCTAAGTTTTGAAGTGCTTAAGACTTATACTGTGATGACAGGTTGAGTCTATAAACGCGAACTCTTTACTCTTTTTACGATGGACAGTTGACTTGCCCATATTTTGCATGCGAAACGTCTGGAGAGCCATCCGTTGCCAATTGGATCTCCTACTAGAAATGTATCGTTTTATGATAGCTGATATCAAAAATGGTGTCAAATGTTATGATTATGATACTAGTATTTGTAAATATACAACTGAACGGTAAGCGATCGGTGGAATTAAACAGGAGTAATGTGTTATTACCTCAAGTTTTAAAGCAGACGTGAAGTGATTTGGAGTTCCTTGCCTCGGATACTCTTTCTGTGTTATATTCTTCTCGTACCGTGTAAGTGGGTGTGGCCGGAGGACTCGGCACGTGGAAAATACTTATTTCTATTTTGACAGGGGTATTCTCACGCAAAAGCGATAATTATTCTTTTGAGTGTAAATTACAGCCGCCAAACCAGTCGGCATGTTATCAGCTAAACATGAATCGTTCACAAGTGTAACATGAGGAAAGTGGGATATTGCTTGAGCTTTTGAGATAGGGAAAATGATTTGAAATTTCGGGTTTTGAGTCCTTAGTCTTCAGGTGGCGCAAAAATTGAAGCAACAACGTTTCCCTTGACACTCCAAATCACGAATGTTAATTAGGAGACATGAATGTCGGGAGTTATGCAAAAATTTCCTAAAAAAAGAACTGACCAAATAATTATTTAATAATTATCAAAGTAACTTAATGGCAGACAGAGATGATTTCATGAGATGCTGAAGTCTTAAGGCGCTGCGAAAATGGAAGCCATCGGAAAGTTTTTCACGACACTTCCAATATCTTGTGTGCTGTGCATGATAAACAAGAATCTCTTTCCAAGGTTCCCAGCACATAAATTACAAGATGCCCAGCAACCCGACTTAATGCCCAAAAGCACGTCTCGACCTCATGTCTGGATCGGAGGCAGTCTTCACAGTGGGGCTTCTTTTGTTAATCGTACGTTTTTTTCAACTCTGAAAAGTTTAAAGTTTAACGGTCAAGAAAACCAACAAAAGTTATCATTTTTCATGGGATGAGTGTCGAAGCCTTCGGGCGCTTCGAAAATTGCAGTCATCGGAAATTTTCTCAGGATGCTTTCAATGCATATTAATTAGAAATTCTCAGCGCATATTTTTACAAGATGCCAAGCAACCCAAAGTTATGCCTACAAGCGCGTCTCGACTTCATGTCTCGATCGGAGGTAATCTTCACAGAGCGGCTACTCCAATACATGCAATATCGTATGTTTATTTCAACTCTGAGAAACTGATTCAAGATTCAAGATTCTGGCCAGAAAATGGCTCGACGAGCTTCAAAAGGTGTTTTTCGGCAAAATGCTTGGTAGTTCAAGGGCTAACACTTCTTTGACCTACAATGTAACAGGACTCCAGAAAACTCTAGGACCCCAGGATCTCGGCTTCTGGCCAGACAAAAAGCCATTGTCCTCACCAGACCACCACGTGTACCATCGGCACGGTCACTGAACATGGAGGGACAGGTCATTGAGACAAAGACCATCGATTGCGTCGCATTTTCTTACCGAGAAGGTGCCAAAGGCGATGACTTCCTTCATAAAAACAACTTTCGGTGCTGCGTCGATTCCAGCAATTGGAAAAGCGTAGTGAAAATTACGCCGGCGAGCATATGAGGTTAAAACGGATTGCTATGTTTTATACTAGGAGACTTCTGTTATCTTTAGATTAGATTTCTTTAGTGATTACAAAACAGTGCTCATGGTGGGGATTAAACCTTAGATTTCGCTACACTCTGTTAAAGATGGTAACTTGACGTTTCAAAGACCTGTAGGAACCTGCCCACTAATTGATTCGAAAAGACCTAAAACGTAACCCAAATACAAAAATGCACGCTGTCCTAATGATATCAGGTTTCAAATGTCGGCACCAAACATTTTAATCTTAGAGCGATGGGGACGCGCGCAAGCGCGAGGAGTTCTTTCCTTTCTTTGTTCCGCGTCTCGCGCTCGCGTGTAACACATCGCGACATGCCTAGTTGGCTTTCTTGTCGCTGCGGATTCGGATTTTTGTAAAAATAACTGCGGATTGGCGGATTTTGCGAAAAATTAGCACGGATCGACGGATTTGCAGACCACTATTCACTCCCCTCTTTAATGCTTGGAAAACGAAAATCAGATAGGTTGTTCCTGAAATAAACATATTTCCATCGACACATTATTTTTCTCGTGAGCATTGTAATAGGGGCTTGTCTGCAATGAGAGCAGCGAAGTTCTGTAATCCCGTACTACGAAAGCCGAGGAGGGACTTCAGACTTCAGACTTCAGACTTTAGACTTTAGACTTCAGACTTCAGACTTCGGACTTCGAACTTCGGACTTCGGACTGTTTACATGGAACAGTGCAAATTCTGTTACAGATCGCAATGGTGTTTACATGGGTCCGTGCAAATTTTGACTACAGTACGCGGCAAATCAAACATGGCGGCAGACCAAAACCTTATGTGGACAGATGAAGAAATAAATTTGTTGTTGCATGTAGTTTTAGACTACAAAGTCGGAAAAGCAGGGACTGGGAGAGAGGGAGGAGCAAATACGAAGACATACCCAAAATGTAACGTCACGAAAGAAACAAATTGCGACCTTGCAACATTTTTGCTTAGCAACCAATAAACATAAGTAGATTCCAGGCCTTAACCGCGTTAACCGTGCAAAAACTTACACGGTTCGGGTGTTTTCACGAGCCCGTACGCATATTGGAACCGTGCCGGTCAAAAAAATTGACCTGCTTTTTTCAGGTCCCAAACTTGTACACTTAGCCGTTCGAAAATTCGTCCGGTTCCACCGGTCCCGTGTGAAGGTAGAACCGTGCAAGTTTTTGTCCGTGCGAAAATATGTCCGAACCCGTGTAAACGGGGTCTAAGCCTACCGTCATGGCGCCTTCCATTCTTATGTAAACTCCAACCAAGTAAAGTAGAAAGTGGATCATTAGACAAGATTTCGGCGCTATTGTTAAAGGGCCGGTCGAATATGACATCAAGATACGAAGTTACCGCCGATCGAGAACCAAAAACTCCATTTGTAGACATAAATAGCGACTCTGATGTAGTGAAAATTCGCCCAGTGATGTGTCCAGACTTTAGGAATTAGCCGACATACGTGTGGCTGGTATAAATTCGCCCAACGAACAGTAAAAATGGCAAAAGCACAGAGACCAAAAAGACATGGCTGCTCATTATTATTCATTCATTATTCATCTTATACCTGCTAGCTATTTTGGAAGTAAAAATCATTAAGGGAGAGCGAGTTGTATTGTAACCGTGTTAATATAGATACAGTGGCGCATGAACAGCAAGGGGAAATTGAACTTCTTTATCAGACCGGGATTAAATTTGTTGGTTGTTGATGTTATTCCTGCACTTGTAGAAAAATTCAATCGCCTGTCAGGCGCATAAAAGGCTGGGAGGGGAGCTGGTGAATCGGGAGAAAAACGTGGCGGAGGGGGCACGTTTTTCTCCCGATTCACCAGCCCCCTCCCCACCCTCCCCCCTACTCCCACCCTTTTATGCGCCTGCTACGCAGGTTAATCGCCTGTGAGTAGAAAAAGCGAAATAAAAGAAACTTTTCCCTTTTAGGACTTTTCGATTTTTCTTGAAACAAACAGAAAGAAAAGACAGATAAACATGCGTCAACTAAAGTGCTCGTACATAGATATTACAATGCCTACCAGCACTATATTTGTCAATATTTCTCTCTCAGCGAATGCACTCATTGTATAATGTGCCTCACAGAGAAGTGAATTGCACAGTGGGTATGCGAACAAATAATGGGCGGGAACGTCCTTTCAATGGAAGCAAACAAGTGTCTGTTTTTTCCTGAAAAGTCTCGGAATAATTCTGCTTCCGATCCCGGTTTTTACAAAAAAACATCTCCCCAGCGGGCTTTACAGAAATTGCAAGAACAAACAGGTGAACGTTTCCCTAAAGACTGTGTTTAGGAGACAAGGGTGGCAAGACGATCTTAGAAAATCATAGGTTGTAAGTTATGACAAAAGCTCAGGAAATAAAAGATGAATGAAAGAGCGCTATCGAAACCTTTCGTAGGGTGGCCCCTGGAAAGTAACAGGGGCACCCAACGACAAGTTTCGGTGGATATCTGTTCGGTGGCGGGTAGTTCGCCTCAGGCTTTCGGCATCGATTAAGGAGTGCGCTCGTATTCAGTAAACTGAAACGTGGCCTAAGAGATTCGCAATGGGGAAATCATAGCCTCCGCTGAGGTTTTCGGAAAGATTCTATTTGCTGGTTTTGGCAGTCAAAAACGTCAGCTAGCATTTTCTGAAAGGAAAAAGTTGGAAAGTTCATTTCAGCTGGCATTTTCTCAAAGGAAGATTTTTTTCCCAAAAATTTTCGGACCATTAAAATTTCAGCTAAGGAATCCGAACAGATCAAATTCCTCTAGCTTACAAAAATATCACTTTTAACAGACTTCAAACATAATAACGAGGTACTTAAAAATGCCTTTCTATAGCTTTTGGTTGATTTGGATGGTTCGGTGCCCTTGCTGTAGGCCACATGAAAGACATAAAGACTTCGAAAGAAATTTATTGTTTTCGTGGTATTCTCCTGAAGGCTCTTGTTGAGGAACAATTAACTATATATCGTAGCAGCCTTTATATTCTTATGGCGCGGCAAGTAGGACAAATGGAAGTGCTACACCTTTAAAGTGACGAGCTACGCCTTTAATGAGAAGGTGTACACCTTAAAGTGACTACCTTACAAACCTGGAGACGTACACCTTTAAAGTGACGAGGTACATCTTTAAAGAGGAGACGTACACCTTTAAAGTGACGAGGTATACCTTTAATAAGGAGACGTACACCTTTAAGGCAAGGACGTACACCTTTTAAGTGAGCATAGGCCTGCGGTTCAGAAAACAGCGGCTTCCCACTTGTATAAAGCAGTCAAGCAGTATCCAATATGGCGGAGGTTGTTTCTCAGAGCCGAGATGACGAACGAACTGACTCGGCCGTATGCTGCTATAAACGAAGTTGCTAACAGGGCAGATGTCACATCTGACGATATCCAGTATTTCATAAACTGCCTGGAACATTTTCATCGCCATCTTCTTCGATTAAGCGAGAGTGGTTTTGTAACAGCACATTCAGCTCTTAGCAGCCTTTGAAACAGCGGAATGGCTGAACATTTAATTCCTGTATCGGGTTCGAACATGTACATGTATCGAGAAAAACTCTTTGGGAGGCCTGGCTACTTCGTTAGTAGGGATCAGTTAGAATTCCTGTTTTTTTATTGTTTTTTTGTTTTGTTTTTACGGGATTAAACAAGACCCAGTTGTCATAAATGATGGGTATGTCTGCGCGAACTATTCACCGTCGTTATCAAATGGGCCAGAGTACGGCTTGTCAAGCAATAATTATTTCGACCTTTCAGAAGAAAAAGTGGATCGTACGGTGACAGAAATTCAAGAATAATCTCCTCGAGCTGGATATCGAAAAATTATTGCACTTCTAAAAAACCCATGGTACTTTTGTACCCGCGGGAACATGAATTAAGAGTTAGCATTCAACGGGAAAATCAAGGACTCTTGATGGGAATATTTTCAAAATTATTATCCCAAACTTGCTCTGGTGTTTGTATCAGGAGGTGCCCATTTTCCAATTGGCCATGTTCTAAACGAGTGAGGGCATGGCAATGAGTTTTAAAATTTATCGATTGGAAAAAAATTGTCGACACTACATGAAAGAGCATCTCAAAAATGGTCACCTTGCCAACTTTGACGCTGTTCAATTGAATTGGAGCTGAAACAAAAGCTTTTGAAAATTGTGAAAATTAGAGACTTTGTATGGTTTGGAGGGACACACTTTCCGAAATAGAGACCTTTGTATGGGATTTTTTAAAGATCTAAATGCATGTCAACTGGCGACTTTTCGACCAAACATAGTCAAACTTGCTGAAAGTACTTATTTTGAGATAGCCTTTCATGGGCGAATCGATTTAGTTCAATGCCATTGATTTTCAATGAAGTTTGGATTCGTTCCCAGGCCCTTCCTCGTTTAGAACATGGCCAATTCCTTTCAAACAAAATGCAGAGAAACATCATACGTGTAGCCATGTTTGCATAGCCTCATAGAAAACCATTCACCTTATGTATTTTATAATATATATATTTAGCCAAGCCTAAAAGCGGAGCTCCAAAAGCATTCTTTTTCTACTGGCATTTACATATCGTCTGCTTGTCATATCACCCATCTGACCTCACTCAAGCTACAGACCCAATGCCTAAAAAATAGTATGGAAAGGTGATCTGAGCCAGTGGCACAGTGGATTTGGACCCCCTCGAGGATTTGCACCCTTCAGTCCAGATCTGCTTCTGGATCAGATTTGGACACCCTATAGTCCAGAACTGCTAGCAGATATGAACCCCCCTTTTACGGATTTGAACCTCCACCCCTCCTAAAGCAAGCGTTCTAATGGGTAAGGTAATAAAAATTCCTTTGCAAATTGAGTTTGGAGATGTTAAAAAAGCAAAATAAAAATATTGAGGTAGGTTTTTTTTAATAATCTTTAAAACTTTGTGTAAAAAAGAACCTGCAACGCTAGTTTACATCTATAAATTTTCAAAACAAAACATTTCTTAACATCTTAGAGCAATACCTAAGGACACGTCTGTTTCCCCGTTCAACTGTAGGCTACTTAGTTATGGTTTAGAGCCACTAGAAATTGGTGGAGAAGCCTGGAGATTGATCCTTTCAATCAGTATTACATCAGATATGTAGTGATTCAGATCATCACTTCATAATGAATGCAATTTCAGTTATCCACAGCCTCCCGTGAGACAGTCGGAAATCAAAAATTGTGTATCCTCTGGACCTATGTATGCCTCAAAAAATTATGAAAGAATCGAAAGATACATGGAAATCAATAAAAGTATTTAGATGATATGAATTACGACCAAGATGTTTCTTTTGATCAGTTACTTCTTGACCTTACTATCACAAAAAAACTGCTTGCTAACATTAAGCTCATCAATCAATGCACCTACAGTGTTTTCGAAAAAGAAATCCACCTGCTCTTCTGGCCAGCCAAGTGCAAGACTAAGCAACTTGATAATAAAATATTGGGCATTTGGTTGATATCACTATCAAGGTAATTAACAATGTAGTATGAGGACTTAAGGTAATGATTCACCAAAGCAAAAGTGCTGGAAATCCATGTTAACCATCTTAACTTGATTCTCTATTTTGTAAGAAAGGTAAGGACTAGTCTCACATTTCAATTGTGTATCCTCTGGATATATGTATGCCTCAAAAAAATTATGAAAGAAAGATACATGGAAATCAATAAAAATATTTAGATGATATGCATTAAGACCAAGATATTTCTTTTGATCAGTTACTTCTTGACCTTGCTATCGCAAAAAACTGCTTGCTGACATTAAGCTCATCAATCAATGCACCTACAGTGTTTTCAAAAAGAAATCCAGCTGCTCTTCTGGCCAGCCAAGTGCAAGACTAAGCAACTTGATAATAAAATATTGGGCATTTGGTTGATATCACTATCAAGGTAATTAACAATGTAGTATGAGGATTTAAGGTAATGATTCACCAAAGCAAAAGTGCTGGAAATCCATGTTAGCCATCTTAACTTGATTCTCTATTTTGTAAGAAAGGTAAGGACTAGTCTCACATTTCTCCATGTACATTTGAAATTGCACAACATACTTCATCAAACATCAAAAATCCCATTAAACATTAGTGCCAAATGTCATCTAAACATACCACAAGATTGGTGTGACCAGCTATAAATAAAATTAATTGAATGACTGCATGCAGGAGAAGGAAGTCCAAAGGATGTGTACATTGATGAGAAAGAGCTTACTTTAAGTTTAATTTCAAGTTTTAAGTTTAATAATACTTTGTCATGCAAATACAACTAAGTTGATACAAAACAAAAAAAGTGCATGACTGGAGAATAATTGGGAGAAAGTAAATTCCCATACAAAGAATATTATCTGATATTGCACATTCTAAAAACTAAGAGGCGAAGTTTAATCGTGGCCCAAAGCTAACCTAATGAAATTAATACGAATACTTCTCTCTTACAAGTCACCCCTGATTTGAGATTGACTCTAAAAATTAAGAAGTAAAACTGAAATACAATCTTAAGCTAACCTAATTAAATAACAAACTTGTCACTCACAAGCTACATCTGAATTGACACAAATAATGTAATAGATAGGACTTAAAACTGCTTAAAGAAGGTGCATGCATGATGTTCGATGAAACACCATTCCAGTCTGTTATGTAGCGATTAAAAAAAGAAAAGCTGAAGGCCATAAATATATCTTTTTAGAAAGGCCAAGCCTAGAATCGGAGCTGCACACTCACCGAGCAACTTCGCATGGCTTTATTTGGGCCAGTTTAATTTGTGTCCAAAACAATTGAGCAGCAGCATGGAAAACGAAGAGTTTTCGATAGCAAACGTTTGCAAAAAAAAGACAGACCTTCAAAGCGGATCAAAAAAACACTACAAGCGAACAAAGTACGATGCGAGTGTTTGCTCGAAGAAGGAGAAGGTGGAGAAATTAAACAAGACTAGCCAGTAATAAAAATAGCTTGTACTGATTAAGCTAGAAGAATTGGTATTTATTTTGACATAAATGCTCCTAGAAAAAATAATTAAAAGTTACTGATCGTTTACAGCAGTCAACAGGAATTGACCGCGGTTCAGAAACAACAGAACAACAAACATATTACAAGAAAACAAAGCACAATACGAATAATATTTTTTCGAAGATTCTTGGAGAAGGTGGAGAAATTAGACAAGTACAAAAAATAGCTTGTATTAAGCTAGAAAAGTTGCTTAGCAATTTTGACATAAATGTCCATGGAAAAGACAAAAAAGAGGTCCGCACCTGATCGTTTAGAGCAGTCAACATAAATCGCTGAGGCAGCAATCACTCGGAACGCGACAGAGCTGAATAATAGCGCCATTTCCCACAAAATCTTTCCTTGGCTGACACAAAACACTAAAGTGCTTTGATAGTTTTACTGTTACTTCCCATGTCTTCCGAAGAACCTTCTTCAATTAATGACACTCTGTGGCAAAACATCATCCCGTTAACGAAGAAAGCGCCTGCCAAACCACACCAGCATTTGTCTCGCAGACCCGTCCACTATAAAATTTATCAAAGCCAGCCAGCCAGTCAAACCATTTCGCTGTTTTTAACATCCAAACGCTGAATTTTACCGGTTCAAACAAATTAAGACGACATGTTTATAGACGGCGAAACTTACTTGTTCTCTACAGGCCACCTTTGACGAATATCTCTAAAACGTTTTTCAAATGACGAGTGAGGCGCGCTGGTTTTTGACATTTTTGACAACTATTTAGATTTTGAGACGTGCACATGCACATGCACATGCATTTGATCGGCTTTTTCTTTTTTTTTTTTACTCGAGCTTGAGTTTCCACCTTTAATCCTTGATTTTACGAGGACTTGCGATTACATGTTAATAAGATAAGGGCAAAAGTTTCTTAACCTTGTTCAGGCACCAAGGTCGAAAAACAGTCAGCCAAGCCGAGTAAAAACACCCGTTCGCTTACAAAGAAAACAAGGTAACAAAACAAACAAACAGTTCAACTACTTATTTACGTCCAAAACGAGTACAGATGATTGTTATTTATATCCAGTCGAGAGAAAGAGAGAGAGAAAGTTTCATTCCTAAACAAAAGCAACAACGATTAAACCAAATGTTAAGCTCCTATATATTTAATGTACCTCACTGTCCTGTGTTGTAGAGGTTTCTACCACTTGAAAATACATAAGCTTCAGTAAAGTAAAAACAAGCATCCGCAAAAATAGCAAACGGTTTGTTCAAAGAAAGAGCTTCTTCCACAGAGTTTGAGCTACTCGTTCCTCCCCGGAGTTAATACAGGTGAATTGTTAAGTGACCTTTCTTAGTGAGAGGCAAGATGCCGCGGTAAAGTGAAAGTCGTTGAAGCGTTGAATGGTACTGTCTTTTGAACCTCACAATCGATCCATATTTTAAAGCTTTTCGCTCTTCCTTTCATCACTTGAAAATTCGGAGTATCTTCCGGAGTATCTTTTGACAAGTTCTTGATTTTTATGCTTTTTACGCGAATGTAAAGACAAACTTCGATCAAAGAAGATGAAGTTGTTTTGCTCAAAACGAAGAAACCAACTGCATGTAAAATTACGAGCCGCAGAACGCGCGCGAAAAGTTAAGCCTCGTTTTGGTTTGGGTGTCCAACACCTGGCTTGAGTCTGCGATCAAATCAAAAGCAAGTAACTGGTCAGCGGTCAACTTCAAAAAAAACAGCTGACCTTAAGAGGTCTTAACTTGAGCCCGCGATATGGTCACGTGACACTGGTTAGGGGATACCTTGTTTTGACAGGTGTCAATTGGCTATAAGATTGATGTCCGGTATCAAAGACGTACGCTGTAAACTAGCTAGTCACTTGGGCCAGGTGGAGTATGGCCGCCATGTTGGATTATTATGATCATTATTAGGATATTATTAATTATTGGGCAACTGCGTCGTCGTCGTACGCGCCCACGAGCATTACCGCTAGCCATTTTTACCATGAGAAAAGCAGTTGACGGGTTTCTATAGGTATAGTGCTCCGCTTTGCAGCCCTGCGGGCCGCTGGAGCTCCGCTATAAACAAAATTTCATAAGTAATTCTAAATTTGCTGCACATACAAAATAATAATATAGACCTGAACACCAACAGTGCTACGGGAAATAAGTTCACAGTGAAAGTTCACTCCCCTCATCTCCTGCTATGGCGGGTCAAAGACTGGGTACAATGTGAAATTATTTTTACTTTGTATTCACTTTCATAGTAGCGGAGCTCCGGCGGCTTGAACGGCCGCCAACGGAGGACCATACCTATAGAAACCCGTCAACTGCTTTTCTCATGGTAATAATGGCTAGCGGTATTGCTTGTGGGCGTGTACGCACGACGACGACGACGACGACGGAGTTGCCCAATAATTAATAATATCCTAATAATAATCTTAATAATCCAATATGGCGTCCATACGCCACCTGGCCCAGCTTACTAGCTAGTTTACAGCGTACGTCTTTGATACTGGACATCCATCTTATAGCCAATTGACACCTGTCAAAAAAAGTTATCCACTGACCAGTGTCACGTGACCATATCGCGGGCTCAAGTTAAGACCTCATCGAGGTCAGCTGTTTTTTTGAAGTTGAATGCTGACCAGGTACTTGCTTTCAATTGGATCGCAGGCTCAAATCAGGTGTGGGACACCCAAACCAAAACGAGGCTTAATATTTCGCGCTCTTTCTGCGGGTCGTAGTTTCGCATTCAGTTGGTTTCCTTATTTTGAGCAAAACAACGTCATGCTCTTCGATCGAAGTTTGTCTTTTAATTCGCGTATAAGGCCTAAAAATCAAGAACTTGTCAAAAGATACTACGGGAGGTGAATTTTTAAGTGATATAAGGAAGAGCGAAAGATTTTTATCAAGAAAATCATCAAACTTGGATCGACTGTGTGGTTGACAACAAAATAATTCAACGTTTTAAGGGTTTTCACTTTACCGCGGCATCTTGCATTCACCAAGAAAGGTCACTAGACACTTCACCGGCATTAATGGAAGGAACGAGTAGCTCAAACTCTGTGGGAGAGGCTCTTTTTTCGGACAAACCGTTTGCTATTTTTGAGGATGCTTGTTTTTTACTTTTTACTGAAGCTTACGTATTTCCAAGTGGTAGAAACCTCTACAACACAGGACAGCGAGGTAAATAAAATAAACTGAAGCTTAACATTTGGTTTAATCGTTGTTACTTTTGTTCAGGAATGAAACTTGTATCTTTCTCTCGACTGGGTTTAAATAACAATCATCTGTACTCGTTTTGGACGCAAAGAAGTGGTTGAATTGTTTGTTTGTTTTGGTGCGTTGTTTTGTTTTCAAGCGAACGAGTATTTTTACTCTGCTTGGCTGACTGTTGTTCGACCTCGGTGCCTCAACAGCGTTAAGAAACTTTTGCCCTTATCTTAATATATAGATTAAGCCAAGCCTAAAAGCGGAGCTCCACGATTATTATTATTATTTTTTGGTATTGAGCAACACCGCATGGCTTTCCTTGCGCCAATATTTTACATTTAGAGCAGTCAACAAGAATTGACTGCGGTTCAAAAACCTCAAAACATTACAAGAAAACAATACAGTTGAAGCGTGTGCTTGTTCGAAAACAAGTTTAGCAATCAAAGAACGATCAAATATTTTCATTCAATATCGTTGGACAAGCATGTTTGAAGGTTTTGCCACCTCTCTCAATAGTGCATTAAATGGCTTTCCATGTTTGATTTGGATCAAACCTTTCAATCCAACATTTCGCTTTACGAAGAAATGTTTGATCGTTTAACGACTCCAAAAAACAAATCGTGCACAAACGGTAAAAAGCAACCAAATGAAACACATAACGTCGAAAAGTTCAGCGATAACACGCAAAAATTCGTTCTGTGGACTCAATCTGTTAAGTGTTTCGTCAAACATTTTGTTTGTGCGTTTAGCCACCCAACGTTATGTTTGACAACTGACGATGTTGGATGAAAATGTGTGATCGTTTAGCCGGTGTTTTAATCCTTAATTTTACGAGGACTCGTTGCGATTACCTGTTAATAAGATAAGGGCAAAAGTTTCTTAACGCTGTCGAGGCACCGAGGTCGAAAAACAGTCAGCCAAGCAGATTAAAAACACCCGTTCGCAAAGCAACGTAACAAAACAAGCAAACAATTCAACTACTTCTTTGCGTACAAAACGAGTAGAGACGATTGTTATTTATATCCAGTCGAGAGAAAAATACAAGTTTCATTCTTGAACAAAAGTAACAACGAATAAACCAAATGTTAAGCTTCAATTTATTTACCTCAGTGTCATGTGTTGTAGAGGTGTCTACCTCTTGAAAATACGCAAGCTTCTACTTTAAACACGTAATTTTTTAACGACAGATTTTCTGAAGTACAGAAAATTTGACAAAAATAGCAGTCTAAGAAACAATTCTTTGCTACTTCTAAATTTGCTGGCAAATATTTGCAATACGCTTTGTAATATTGACCAACAAAGTTCACACATAAGGCAGAAATTATGCAATTTATTTGATGCTTACCATTTGATAGTTAACTCTGTGAACTCTTATCCACGCCACTGTGCGTCCATGGAAATTTCCATGTAGAAGGCTGGACTAAGACTACTTAAACTCTTGCGTTATTATAATGCCACTGGTAAATCCATGAAAATTTCCATGTACAAGACTGCATCAAAACTACACTGTACTTATAATCTTGCAGTTTTATAATGCCACTGGTTCGTCCATGGAAATTTTCATGTACAAGGCTGGACCAAAACTACTTATAATCTATTTCGCAGTTTTATAATGCCACTAGTACGTCCATGTAAATTTCCATGTACAAGGGTTGACAAACACTAATTATGATCTAAAATTTTACCACGGCACTGATAAATCCTTAACAATTTCCATGTACAAGGCTGAATCAAAACTACTTATAATCTTGTATAATTCTACCATGCCACAGGTAAGTCCATAGAAATTTCCATGTACAATGCTGGATGAAAACTACTTAAAATCTTAGAGTTTTAAAATGCCACTGGAAAGTCCATGAAAATTTCCATGCACAAGGCTGGATCAAAACTACTTATAATCTTGAGATTTTATAATGCCATTGGTAAGTCCATGGAAATTTCCATGTACATGAGTGGGCAAACACTAATTATAATCTATAATTTTACGTAACCATTGGAAAATCCATGGAAATTTCCATGCACAAGGCTGGATCAAAACTATTTATAATCTTATCATTTTACCATGCCACTGGTAAATCCACGGAAATTTCCATGTACAAGGCTGGATCAAAACTATTTATAATCTTATCATTTTTACCATGCCACTGGTAAGTCCATGGGAATTTCCATGAAGAAGTTACATCTGGCTGGATAAAAACTAATTATAATCTTATAATTTTACCATGCCAATAGTAAATCCAAGGAAATTTCCATGTGCAAGGCTGGACCAAAACTACTTATAATCTTGCAGTTTTATAATACCACTGGTAAGTGCATGGAAATTTCTATGTACAAGGCTGGACCAAAACTACTTAAAATCTTGCAGTTTTATAATACCACTAGTAAGTCCATGGAAATTTCTATGTACAAGGCTGGACCAAAACAACTTATAATCTTGCACTTTTATAATGCCACTGGTAAGGCCATGGAAATTCTATGTACAAGGCTGGACGAAAACTACTTAAAATCTTGCAGTTTTATAATGCCACTGGTAAGTCCATGGAAATTTCTATGCACATGGCTGGACCAAAACTACTTATAATCTTGCACTTTTATAATGCCACTGGTAAGTCCATGGACATTTCTATGCACAAGGCTGCTTTATAATGCCACTGGTAAGTCCATGGAAATTTCTATGCACATGGCTGGACCAAAACTACTTATAATCTTGCACTTTTATAATGCCACTGGTAAGTCCATGGAAATTCTATGTACAAGGCTGGACCAAAACTACCTAAAATCTTGCAGTTTTATAATGCCACTGGTAAGTCCATGGAAATTTCTATGGACAAGGCTGGACCAAAACTACTTATAATCTTGCAGTTTTATAATGCCACTGGTAAGTCCATGGAAATTTTCATGTACAAGGCTGGACCAAAACTACTTATAATCTTGCAAATTTATAATGCCACTGGTAAGTCCATGGAAATTTCTATGCACAGGGCTGCTTTATAATGCCACTGGTAAGTCCATGGAAATTTCTATGCACATGGCTGGACCAAAATTACTTATAATCTTGCACTTTTATAATACCACTGGTAAGTCCATGGAAATTATATGTACAAGGCTGGACCAAAACTACCTAAAATCTTGCAGTTTTATAATGCCACTGGAAATTTCTATGCACAGGGCTGCTTTATAATGCCACTGGTAAGTCCATGGAAATTTCTATGCACATGGCTGGACCAAAACTACTTATAATCTTGCAAATTTATAATGCCACTGGTAAGTCCATGGAAATTTCTATGCACAGGGCTGCTTTATAATGCCACTGGTAAGTCCATGGAAATTTCTATGCACATGGCTGGACCAAAATTAATTATAATCTTGCACTTTTATAATACCACTGGTAAGTCCATGGAAATTATATGTACAAGGCTGGACCAAAACTACTTAAAATCTTGCAGTTTTATAATGCCACTGGTAAGTTCGTGGAAATTTCCATTTACATAAGTGGACAAACGCCAATTATAATGTATAATTTTACCACGCCACTGATAAATCCATGGAAATTTCCATGTACAAGGCTGGATCAAAACTCCTTACAATATCAGGTAATTTTACCACACCACTGATAAGTGCATGGAAATTTCCATGTACAAGGCTGGACCAAAACTACTTATAATCTATTTCGCAGTTTTATAATGCCACTAGTAAGTCCATGTAAATTTCCACGTACAAGGGTGGACAAACACTAATTAAAGTCTATAATTTTACCACGCCACTGATAAATCCATGGAAATTTCTATGTATAAGGCTGAATCAAAACTATTTATGATCTTGCAGCCCACCTTCTCATATAAACATAACCAAAATTTTATGAAGGAATAAGAGAGCCAGCCCGGTAAAGTGGCCCAGCCCACCTAGCCTGGCTGGAAACCCTCATATGAAAAGGCCAGAAGAAAAAAGTTTGTCTTTGAGTGATGAAAGCAAAGGATGATATTTCAGGCTGTCCAACAATCTGATTTTGGGGAGCAGGGTTGGCGCAGTGGTGAGAGCGCTCGCCTTCCACCAATGTGGCCCGGGTTCAGTTCCCGGTGTCATAAGTGGGCTGAGTTTGTTGGTTCTCTACTCTGCTCCGAGAAGTTTTTCTCCGGGTTGTCCAGTTTTCCCCTCTCCCCAAAAACCAACATTTGAATTGATTTATTTAGTGTTGATTTGATTTAGTCTCCCCAATTAGTACAGTATCTGTGCTCAGCTAGATAGATTTTAGACTTAAAGTGATTATTATTATTAGTATCATTATTATTATTATTATTTATAATAAGCAAACTACACTTCTAATCACTCAAATCACTTCAAATCATTGAAATGATATTTGTTTTTCCAAATTTTGACAAACACAGTATCAGGTGATGAGGGTAAAACTTGGAATGCGTTTGCGGAATGGTATGTGGCATGACTTGCAGAATTGCATAATTATGCAGAATGCAATATGCAGAATGACCCGAAGAAATTAATTCAACTAAAAAGGGTTAATTGAAGGGTGTTCTGCAAAAGGGGCGTATATCACTTTTTTGCCATAAAATCCAAAATATCTCTAAAGTCACTCTGCTTTGGCATATAGACTAGAAATGGTGTCAGAAATGAAGTTCTGTACTTATTTTGTGATTAGAAAGCTAGGATCTGAAGGATTAGCTTATGACTTTTCCCCAAAATTGAAGAAACAGAAACAAAAGGATCTGATGCATGATTGAGTTGGTCCAGTTATAGGCAAAAGTCATACGCTAATCTGTTGAATCCAGGCCTTTATTTCACAAAATAAGTGCAGAACGTCTTTTCTGACACCATAACCAGTATGTATGCCAAAGTAGGGTGAGTTTAGGCGATATATGCCCCTTTTGCGGGAACACCCTTCAATTTACTATTCTACAGTCTAACACTGTGAATAATCACAAGCTTGTTGCCAAACCTGGTCACAACAAAATGTTGAAAACAAATTGGTCAGGATTTAACCAAGAAATATTTGAGTGCTGAGCATTGCTCTCCACTGGGCTTGCTTTGATGTAACTATTTTACAAATGAACCCTTGAGGTGATTAAATTTCTCTTGAACTTTATTTGACCGGCCACCAAACATTTCAAGCACTACTCTCCACCAGACTTGATTTGGTATAAACACTACAGTTACACTTATAAACTCTTGTGGAGGCTAGTTTCTTCATGAATGATATTTGCAGCACCAGTTTGTCAAGGTATTCATGAAAGAATCTTTTGGCTGCGAGCATTTCAATTTTGCCATCTTGTCAATTTCATGGTGTAGGTCAAACTAATGATATAATATCCATTTGGCCGTTTTGAAATGGATTAAACAAAATGTTATTTTTCCGGGATTGACTGTAAGAGATTTAGGAATGGAGCCTAGCTCGTAGAGCTTATTAATTATGGTTTTCAGAGCTTTACAAGAGTTCCACATCTGTCACGCTGCTTTGTTGTTATTAGATGAATAACTGAACTCAGTGCTCACATTATCACCTGATTGAAGATTGAAAAATGACGAAAATATAATTCCTGAACTGTCACTAATCCTGTAAAAACAAACTCAAGAAAAATTTAATCACCTCAAGAGCTCACTTGTAAAATATTTATGTCAAATGTCATTTGATTTGATTTATTTAGAGTTAATTTGATTCAGTCTCTCCAATTAGTAGAGCATCTGTGCTCGGCTAAATAGATTTGAGACTTACATAAAGTGATGATGATAATAATAGCAATAATAATAATAATAACAATAATAATAACATAATAATAATAACAGTTATAATTATTACTATTATTATTATTATTATTATTATTATTGTTATAAAGCAAGCCCCGTGAAGAGCAGTCACAGCAGTGCTCAACACTGAAATATTTCTTGGTCAAATCCGGACCAATTTGTTTTGAATATTTTGTTGTGACTGCATTCGGTTACTAGCTTGCGATTATTACATTCTGCATAATTATGCCATTCTGCAAGTCATGCCATTCCCTGCTAGCAGAGGCCTCTTTTCCTTGTATTCAGTGTGTGGGAGAAAAGAAAGCTCTGCCATGGTTCAGTTGTTAAGAAACTGCAACACATGCTCAACACAGACCGTGTCAACCCATGGCAGAGGTCTCTTTTCTTCCACAAGCTGAATACAAGGAAAAGAGGTCTCTGCTAGCAGGGAAGTCATGCCACATGCCATTCCGCAAACTACAGTGTATTACGTAGTTGTCTGAATCACAAATTTGGAATAAATTTCTAATGAAATGTAAAAAGTAAGATTGACAAACTTATGTATTCAAGGGAAAACTGATCTAGAGTTCTACAGTCTATACATTTGAATTTTAAATTCTACATGAACTGGGACAACGATGGCAAGAAAAACAGACAAACACAGTGGGCTTACAGTAGCTTCTTCCTTTGCTGTCTGCAAATGAGGTTGTCAACAATGTCCCTCATACTGTAACTTCATGCTCCATGATGTCTTAAACAAAAATTACATTTAGTCAATGAACATAAGCAAATTACATGTAGCTATTCTTGACCAGTTTACCTAAAACATGGAATCCTGAATCTGGAATCCAATTACTTTTAGCAACACAAAATGTGCACCCTAATGCATGATTTTAATAACATTCGCCACTGTATTCAGTATCAAGATTTAGTTTGATAACTGCATGGGGTCATTTCCGGAACATGGAAAAATAATTTTTAAAAATATCACAAGCACAAAGGCTAAAATAAATAATCTCTGAAATTAATAAGAGGGTTAAAAGAAGCGAAGAAGATGATATATGTCTTACAGGAGGAGGTAGGTGACAGGAGTGGAGTCTTAGTCTGGGACTTGGTTTGTTCCTTCCAGTTGAGTCGATGGAGAGGGATGGAGAGGCAACTATTAAGAAAGACCATATGCAGGATCATTTTATACTTGTACATGTTTTCCTTTAAGAAACGAACAGGCCCATGCAGTGCAGCCCTTGCTGCTATTGGGAAGAAAATCTTTCTTAGGCGTATATTTATTTTCTGTTGGGTGTAAGCGTTCCCATGAACAAGTAGTCAAAATATGCAAAGTGGTTTTTCTGTGCTTTTTGGTCATGCAGCATTAAAAATAATAAGCAAAAAATAGCTCTTGTTTTATAAAGATCAAGCTAAAATGAATAACAAAACATTGAAACTTAAACCTTTGTCAGAACTTTCTACCAAACTTCTTCACATTCCGTATTTCGCATTTCGTATTCCGGATTCCCTATTCCGGATTCCATCCTTTAGATAAACCCATTCTTGACTGGTTCGGTTCATAAATCTAGAGTACTCAGGATAATTAAGACCGGCCGCCGAAATGAACTCGATGTGTACTTTTTCAATAAGCTTAATCTCGTGTTCAAAATATTCAAGTCGGCTGAACTACATTGTACGTACCGATTCAAAGACCTTACGATGCGGCCGCGATGGATTACACTGTTCAGCTCGAGGAGGACTCTCAGTTGTGCGATGCTTTTGTTCTTTCAGGTTTTACTATGTCGTTGACAAGTTGCGGCCTCTTATAATTTAGGAATTGATCCTATTTTCAATCACAGAGTTACCAAACACTTTCAATAGCTTGCCTGTCCGAGTTTAAATATCGTACCGGCTGATACATCCTCGATGGATCCACGATGATGCCTTCATTTAGTTGGACGTAGGCGCCACAAACTTTCTTTTCGTTTACTTTGCCAAAGCTGTTTACATTCTCCCACTGAACCGGCCATCTTCACGAAAGAAAAAATGACAATATCCAACCGAAAACACAATTCAAAAATAGAGTGCATAGAGGTTATTTCTAATGGTAATAGGACTGAGTGGAGTCCAATTTGGTCTGTAATCGTATCTATAACAAAATTATCGATCGTGATTGGTTGTCCGCGCGCCTATTTGTCACGTAATCGGCGCGCGATCACGTGGGTGTCCAATTACAGGTATCCAATTTGAAGTTTTTGTAATTGGATACCTGTAATTGGATACCCACGTGATTTTCACGTCAATTACGTGCGCTTTAATGGCTTCCTTTGCAAAGTTACGAAAAGCGCTACAGACGTTTTCGCTCAAAAGACCTTCCCAAAAGAAATTTTTAATTCCGAAATTTGTTATAGATACGATTAATTAGTAATTGGACCTCGAGTCGTACAATTCAGGGAGTAATCGCGCTTATATTTACAAATCAGCCTCGCGCTTCGCGCTCGTCTGATTTTGAAATTACTCGCGCGATTACTCCCTTAATAATATACGCGAAAAAATTACTCAATTCTGATTGGCTAAAAAAGCAGTGCAGTTTTGCTGTAACACAGTGCAAAAACGTGTAACACGAGTGCAAAGCTGTAACACAGTGCAATTAGAAATGTATTTTGATTGGTTTAGAAAGAATAGAAATTTGAACGAGCCAATCAAATCGTAGCTGTTTCTATAGCAACAAGTTCGCGGTAAGTTTGAGCTGCGTTGAAAATTGTGAAAAACATCAAACAATGGCCGACGTTTTGAGCAGGTTTCCTTTCGCAGAGGAGCTGAAAACAGCTCTAAAAACGAGCACGGTGCGAAAAGCACTACTTCTCGGCTGTCTGTTTGGAGAAAGTGATGTCTACAGAAGGGAATTACCGACGAAATCGAAAGTTATGAGCCCGTTGAACTTGAATAACACTTTACTCAAGCCATTTTACGTCGAGAAAACAACAACAAACAAGACGAAGGTTATGAACCAGAAATACTGAAGGTAATGATTATACAGCATCAAACAATGGCCGAGGACTGCTTTTCGGCTGTCTGTTTGGAGAAAGTGATGTCTACAGAAGGGAATTACCGAAGAAATCGAAAGTTATGAGCCCGCTGAACTTGAATTACATGCTTTGCTCAAGCCATTTTACGCCGAGGAAACAACAACAAACAAGACGAAGATTATGAACCAGAAATACTGAAGGTAATGATTATACAGCATTTGATAGACACTTGAAAAAAGAAGTAGCCTAATAACTATAGCATACAACTTTTCAGAAGGTTTTTGCGGCTTAAAAACTTTAAAAACATTGACTAAACTGTTGTTTTGACCTGCGCGTGATGAATAAATTATTTTTGCACGTCGTTCACCTGCGTTGCTTATGCAACACAATTTTTTTGTGTATATTATTAATATGCAATCACATGATTTTTCTCGTGCAATTTGGAATAAATAAGCACTTGTAAATTTTTTCAAAGACCACAAATTACACGAGCCCGTATTTTGTTACTCTTTGAAAAAATTTACTCGTGCTTATTTATTCCAAATTGCACTCGAAATCATGTGATTACCTATACGAATTGTACTCCACTCGGTCCAATTGCAATTACTAATCATACGAGTGATAACAAAATCGGACAACTGCGCAGCGGGAGTCCGATTCGTTTATCACGACTTTGATTACAGACCGAATTGGACGACACGAAGTCTTATTACCAATTAATCATAAAAATTACAATTTCGGAGAAAAGAGGAAGAGCCAAGTTATAAAAGGGAAGGAAATTTTGCATTAAAAGACTGACAAAGGAAGCGTAAATTATTTCATGTCGCTCTGAAATTGACTACGATCAAAATGTATAATGATTGTAACCAAGGTTGTGATTGGTTGATTTAAACTACAACTTTGAATGTGATTGGTTGATTTGAAATACTACTTTGAATGTGATTGGCTTATTGGACTGTCCAATAACAAACTGTCCGATAACAACTTGGCAAGTGAATCAGTGGAAAATAGGAGTTTTTTAAAACCAATCACAATTGAGGAAATTGTAATTTTTATGAGTAGTTCGGTAAAAAGCATGAGGATAGTCACGTGAAAAATGCGCACACTACCATTGGCTGTTGCTGTGTGAGATCCGCTGGATTGCCTGATTGCGGTCGTTAGAGAAAGGTGCAAAACCGACAAACCAACCGCCTGACGTTCGCTGTTTGGAGCTTTAATTTTCGAAGCGGCGTTTAGATCTTGGGGATATGAATCCATTTTGCGGTGGAGATTTGTACGAAAACACACTTTATGAAGAGATTCATCGTCAGTTGAGGATAAAACATGCTTTAGATGTTCGATTGATGTCATGCCAACGTTGTCGGGGAAACAGAGTCAAATATCAGTAATGATTTCTGTTCACGGTGTAGGTGAAGGTGTGTAGGTGAATGTTTCTTTTTTTAACTACAGTGGTGGAACTTTGATGTTGACCTCAAATAATAATAATAATAATAATAATAATAATAATAAAATAATAATAATAATAATAATAATAATAACAACAATAACAATAAACTTTTTTATCCTGGAAAGACCAATCAGCTAGTATCAACTGGTGTCCAGCAACCTAATTACAAAACTCAATTCAAATCAAATCAAAAGTTGATTTTTGAGGAGAGGGGAAAACCGGAGCAGAGCAGAGAACCAACAAACTCAGCCCACATATGATGCCGAGTCCGGGAATCGAGTACGAGTTCGAGTTGTTAAGTACGAGCTGCTAAGTACGAGTTCGAGTTGCTAAGTACGAGTTCGAGTTGTTGAGTACGAGTTCGAGTTGTTAAGTACGAGATGCTAAGTACGAGTTCGAGTTGCTAAGTACGAGTTCGAGTTGTTGAGTACGAGTTCTAGTTGCTGAGTTCGAGTTCGAGTTGGATCAGCGGTATCAAAGCGAAAGTATCGCGGGAGCAAAATCTGTCTCCAAAATGGCGGAAACGGAGATCAACAACGGTAGAGAAGAGGTAATTTTTAAGAGCCCTTTACTCCTCAAGACGTAATCTTACGTTGAAATACATTGTAAACTATTGCAATATACTCTTTAATCACCTCATGGCCGATATCTTTAGGTGGAAAAGGTTGCAGCGTTTCTCAATAGTATCGGAGTAAAAAAGAATGTTTTGCAGACGTTTCAACGTGAGAAGGAGTGGGTAATAAATACATCTTTTTTCATTGATAGACGGTGGAATGTTTTAGTTTCCCATTTAGTCTCCGACTGGTTAAAGGTTTACTGATAAACAGCAGTAAAAATATTAAAATTGAAGTTCTCCGACGTTTCATTATCAAGGCAAAGTGACTTTTTATAAAACAATACACGGAATAGACGTTTGTCCTGCTTTAACTCACGAGATGATATAAATCATCCGGCGAAGATCTTAAACCAACGTTGAACGTGCAATCTGACTCCATGCACGTTAAGTTATTATAATCACAAAAGAAGAGAAACGTTTATTGTACTGTGCCATTTACATGAAATTATAAAGAAAGAGTGAATGATAGCATCATCGAAACGTCGGATAGCAGTAATTTTAAGTTATGCGATCAGTACATGTAACATGAAACTTCGGACATGAAACGTCGGACAGCTGTGTATTGTTTTATAAACAGTCACTTTGCCTTGATAATGAGACGTCGGAGAGCTTCAATTTTTAATATTTTTACTGCTGTTTATCAGTAAACCTTTAACCAGTCGGAGACTAAATGGAAAACTAAAACATTCCACCGTCTATTAATGAAAAAAGATGTATTTATTACCCACTCCTTCTCACGAGTTTTTACTGCTGTTTATCAGTAAACCTTTAACCAGTCGGAGACTAAATGGAAAACTAAAACATTCCACCGTCTATCAATGAAAAAAGATGTATTTATTACCCACTCCTTCTCACGTTGAAACGTCTGCAAAACATTCTTTTTACTCCGATACTATTGAGAAACGCTGCAACCTTTTCCACCTAAAGATATCGGCCATGAGGTGATTAAAGAGTATATTGCAATAGTTTACAATGTATTTCAACGTAGGATTACGTCTTGAGGAGTAAAGGGCTCTTAAAAATTACCTCTTCTCTACCGTTGTTGATCTCCGTTTCCGCCATTTTGGAGACAGATTTTGCTCCCGCGATACTTTCGCT
>JAEMWC010000419.1:0-117500 GCA_016490735.1 Pachyseris speciosa | reverse complement strand
TCGTTGAGATAGAACCATTGACCCGGCACAGTTTCGCTCAATTTTGTTATCTTTGAATGTCGTAACTTAACCAGCAAATGAGGTAGGAGCTACTTGATACTCAACTGGAATATTCGAAATTTCAAAAACCTTGTTATCAATAAAGAGAGATCTGTTGACAACCTTCGCGTCGCGACCAGCTTGTTTAGCATCTAACATGGATTGTATAAGGGTTTTCCTTTCCTACTGAATTACTCGAGCAAAGTCTTGGGTGATATAGGCATCACCGTATCTGGCTGAGGACTTGCGCCGGCTTTTGACTTTAAATACGGCGTCCCTGTCTTCTCTCACAGCAAATCTTGCTTTGATCGGGCGAGGGTGAGCAGGAGTAGCGCTATTGTTTTGTGGTTTGCGGTGAACAGCATGGAATCGAATCTCCTCAGCGTTCATTTTAAGATCAATATCTAGAACATCATAAATGATGTCCTGGCAGTTTTCGCCTCGGCTTTCGGGGATATTCATGAAACGCAAATTTTTCTCGTCTCTTATAGTTCTCAAGAGCGACGAGGTTCTCCTGGGCTTCTTTCAAAGCGGGTGTAAGCTTCTCGTTCTCGGCCTGGAGCTTTTTCAGGTCGGCCCTTAGACCTTGAATTTCCGCAGTTTGCTCGTCCATCATTTTTTTTGTGAGAGCTTTTTGAATCTTTGTGGGCTTTGGACTCTTGCTGTAGGTCCTCGATGCTTGCCCACGCTTGGTTCACATATTTGTCTAGTTTATTCATTGTTGATTTGACGACATTGATGTCATGTTTGAGTTTACACGTAAGTTCAGAAGTTAAGTAAGTTCAGTTATCTGTGTGTGAAGATTGGAGAAATTGTCTTCCATACGAGATTCTATGGCGATTAATTTATCAAGGAGTATTTCCATAGAAGTAAGCGAGTCGGTCTCCTGGTTTTCTTCCATTTCTTCGCTCTTCTGTTTGTATCGTTTCGGAGTTGGTTTGTCGGCGGAGATTGAACTTGACGATCGTTCCGAACGCTTTGACATAAATACAAGCAGAAAACAACAACTGTTTTCAAATACCTGGTGTATGGCTGTTAAAAGGACACCACTGGATGCAATTTGAGCGACCTTAAAAGGCCAGGTGTGGCTCTTCTCAACTAATCGGGAATCACAGAGCGCGGAGACCACGTCCGTCCGCCATGGTTCCTCATTTGCATGTCTTCAGTGTTTCTTTTTGTTGGACAGGAAGGGCCCAGTTGGTGGAGTGGTCATTTAAATTGTTTATTTTTTTTAAAATTAATAACAATGTATTACAACGTTACCTTACAGTCCTTATAATATGGCTACTTATTAATTCATGATTTGTACATGTTCTCGTAATTGTATTATGTAATCTTGTTTACCTGCAGCAGGTATCTTTGCTGCTGTTTACCTAAAATAGCATTAAATAAATAAATTGTTTAATTTAGTATATGGTATTTTTTGTCAAGATAATATGATTTGTTTTGTTTTCATTTTACGAAAAGTGTACCATAAGTTAGATTAAGTTAACTCATGATAGGTTTTTTTTAATTTACCTGTGGTATGAGTGTTGAGGGGCATCTGCTGCTGTTGACCTAACATAGCAGGAAAAATAGTTACGTGTGTAAACAAATTACATTCAATAAAGAAAATTTTGTAGAAACAAGGTAGCCTGAAATTTAGGAGTGGCAATGGTCAATACACTTTATTTGGTTGGTTGGCTTTTTTTGGTCAAATGTATTGTAGCCAGCTGCGACTCTGTATAAACAAGAAAAAATACTTGACATCAGCTTTATTATTAATCAAGAACACCCTCTAGCCCATTTAGGAACAGTGAAACTCTTTGGGAGTATTAAAGATGACTAAACAAAAACTGTCTAGTGTACTAGTGGTCAGCAAACAATCGAAGGATCGACAGAGCTAGCGTACGGATCACTACAATCGACCCACCTTTGCTATAAACCATTGGAAAAAAATATATCTTACTTTAAGTTAAGATAATTTTTACATACCCGTTTCCAAGTCAGAAATTCCGTTTAGAATGTTCTGGGCATATTCTCAAAGTGTTTCTCTTGCATCTCGGCAAACCGGTGTTCCCGCCATGTTCGATAACAAACGGGACACGATGGGAAGCCGTTGTTTTCTGAACCGCGGGCCTATGCTCACTTTAAAGGTGTACGTCCTCGCTTTAAAGTTGTACGTGTCCTTATTAAAGGTGTAACTCGTCATATTAAAGGTGTACGTCTCCTTACTAAAGGTGTAGCTCGTTTCTTTAAAGGTGTACGTCTCCTTATTAAAGGTGTACCTCGTCACTTTAAAGGTGTACGTCTCCTTATTAAAGGTGTATATCTCGGCACTTTAAAGGTGTACATCTCCGCATTAAAGGTGTAGCTTGTCACTTTAAAGCTGTAACACTTCGATTTGTCCTACTTGTCGCGCCATAAATTCTAGCTAGACTATTCGGCTACTCCCTGTGTTGCACGGTTAACTTCTAAGTCCTTCAGGCTTGTCCGACACACAATGTATGCCACGTTCAAAACGCGGAATACGGTTGCCCGCTGTACATTTAATGTAGGTTAAATTACTAATCGATCAACGGGTTTTAGTCTGAAGTCTGAGAGCAGTACAATAAATCCCAAATTGATGTGTTAAGTATGTTCACACAGTGCTTCTTAAACATCTTTTGGATGAAACCTTGCTAAGGTTCCAAGGTTAGCAGCAGTTTCAAGGTGGTTGAAATGTACCAACCAACCAAGTTTGAAATACATTAGAGGTCATGTTATGTAATTTTTATGGACTGAAGGGAAAATGTTCTCGCTTGATTAGAAGTTTAGGTACAAGAAAGTGGGGTTTCATTGGTCATCATAAGTTACAGTACAGTGTATCTCTTTCTTTGTGAAATTGTGAAGGAAATGAATCCTTTCCAGGTTTACTCAGAAAACTTACAGTTTACCATGTTTTATTATTCAACACATTAGGGCTGTTTATACGAGAGAAAATAAGCCGCGGCTTACTCTGGCCGCGGCTTACATAAGACGCGAAAGGAACCATTTATACGAGTAAAAACTCCTAGGCCAGGATAAGCCGCAGCTTGAGAAAGCCGTGAACGTAGATTTTGTTCCACTTATACGGAGTGTTTGCGTCTTATGTAAGCCGTGGCCAGAGTAAGCCGTGGCCGCGGCTTATCTTCTCTCGTCTAAGCGGCCCTATTGTGACAATGTCCAAATATGGTCATATTGCACTCAAGATTCGTCGCACATACTCAACAGATATCCTGTGATATATGACGGCTTTTCCATTTTTTTTTTCAATAAATGCAGAAAATTATTAATTTGTTGAATAACAAAACAATTATCCTGTTGCCTGATTTTAGCCACCTTGGACTACAGCCTCATCAGCTAAGTATCAGGCGATATTATGCTCAATTTTGTAGAATGGCGTTAGGTGTCATGGCGGTCACATGTGTCTTTCTGCTTCTGCTGGTTTTGCTCAATTTTAATACTGATATTCACCATCTACACGGCTCCTGCTACCATAAATGGTTCAGCAATGTTACTGAGCATCCACATATCAAGGATAAAGCAATTCCAACCACTAATACAGCTTGCTTATTCAGCTTCAATATCAACGCATTGCACTACCAGCGCCGCCATCTTGTTCATCGATCAAGAGGGCAGGTAGGTAGCTTTATTAAAAATCCATTGCAGCCCAAAGGCTGGATTACGGACTGTACAATACATAATACTAAAATACGAGAAAGGGTAGAAAAAATAAAAAAAAACTGTTATAAATAAATAATAGTATATAAATAAAACAAAAGAACAAAGATACTACGTCATGAAATTTAAAAAATAGCCGCGAATTTACGATAAAACCATTAGAAAATAGCCGCGTTATGCATGATAAAACTATTCATTAGTCTGTTTGTTCTACAAAGAGGTAAGTTAAAAGCGCGGTTTCTCCTTAAGGCTACAGTACTAAGATTACGTGGCGGCAAAAGGCCATGTAATTTGTGGAGGCTGTTGTCCTTAATCTCATTGAATAGGCGCTCTGTCAGCCATTGGCGCCGTTGATGGAGGGTGGCAATGTTGCACTCTTTGAGAGCCTCTTGATAGCCTAAATCTGGGAAAATAATTCTAAGTGCAGGGCGTTGAATTTTCTCTAGCTCTTAGAGAGATACTCAAGCAGACCATTGTGGAAAACTTGGCAAGCATATTCAGACATGGGCCGGATACACGCAGTATAGAAACAAAGTAGCTGCGCAGGATCTCCTTTTGCACGCTTAAGCTGCCTTAATAGATATAGCCTAGAGGCTCCTTTTTTGATAACATTCTCTATGTGAGCGTTCCACTTTAGATTGTTTGAAATTGTGAGACCAAGAAGTTTTGCGCTAGTTACAACCTCTATTGGTTTGTTGTTAATAGTAACTGCTTCGAAAGGCTCTACAGACCTTGAGAAACTTATCTGCAACTCTTTACACTTGGTCTCATTCAATTGAAACTTATCTATTTCGGCTTGCCTAACTAGGTCGTCTACAGCAACTTGGATTCCACTTGGTTGGCCCTTGTGGACTATCTCGGCCATCGATGTGTCATCGACGTACTTCCAAAGGTTGACGCCATTGACATTGATGTCATTTATCATGACCCGGGAAGAGCCACGACCCCAATAGCGAAGCGCACTAATGACGTCACAAAATTGGAGCCCCCCAGGTGATTCGGACAAACAAATTGCTTTTCTTTCAGAGCGTGAGTTGAAATTATGTCGTTCGCGAGCAGTTTTCGTCGCTCTTTAACCGTTCTGACCAAAATGACAATGTTCCCTTCTCCAGATTTGGAAGAGTACCAGAAGACAACACTGTGGGGCAGTTAAAACGGTGGTTGAAGTGCAGGGGTTTGAAATTGAGTGGAAATCGCGATGAACTTGTGACCGACTGCATAAAGAGTGGACATCACCGCACTCTTGATCCGAGTAATGAAGGAACCTCCTGAGTTGGGATAACTGCGGAAGAATGGCATTTTGCATGTCTCTATATGTTAACCTTACATAAATCAGCTGAATGAACGCAATGAAAATTTTGCGCACATGGGATTGTTCGATTTTCTTTTGTGGAGACAGACAAAAAGTCTCTCTCTTATCGAAAACTCACCTTTTCGACAAGTTTATGCATATTCCGTTGCAGAAGAATCCTTACAAGTTCACTGAACTTGTAGTTGATGGTATGCAAAGGGAAAACGTGGTCGAGAAAATTAAGCAGAACCTATTTGTGCGATCATGCAACGAAGTGTTTCGTAAGATCAAGCTGGAATCCGCCCGATATTATCGTAGCTGACTACTCACGATTCTGGGAGCATTAAGTTTCGTCATGAAAACTTCGATCTTCAATCTTCAAAATCATGGTCTCGACCTTCGTTGACAACATATAGTTCGAAAATATAGCCTGAGTGCCTTTATTGATCTAAAACCATCTTTCCTGACGCGTTTTTCTGTCGCGACCGTCACATCACTCCACCTCTCCCCTCGCAAGTCCTTCGCTATAGAGCCTTCGCTATAGCCTGAGAACAAGTTCCGAGAGAGCTTGCTCGTAGGTTGCCTTCGCTGTCGGCCGTTATAGATGTTACTAACACGTCAGTTGATATAGATTGGGCAAAATTCTTGTCGATTAGGTTTTCTATTTTTGCCAGTGGCTCTGGTATTGATTTTCTGGAACTTGCTCAGTTGGGGCAGACACGCACATTGTTTTTGTTGGTGTGAGATTTGCTCAGTGGATCGGAAAGTACAGTAGCGGGAACCTTTACTCTGGGCCAGTGAAGGTAACAAACAGAAGCTTATGCTTTTGGCACATATGTATGTATTTCTGGAGTTGTTTCTCTCTGTAAAGAATTCCCGTGAACAAGCTACAAGGCAACGCTTGCACTTCGCAACGTGTTGCGAAGGTTTTGTAAATGGAATTAAGACTTTTTCGCAGTTTCTTGTCAATCGGAGGGATTTCTGCATTTTTCTGGATACCTCTAGTCCGTCTTGCACTCACCCCAACAGCAGAGCTTGGTGCATTAACCATTTATCGTCCTTCTGGAAAGCAAATACCACGATTTTACCGATTCTTTCGTGATTTTGTTCGAAAATTGTCACTCGCGCCATACATTTTCCTTTAGCGAACTGCAATGTTTGTCCGAGTCACGGCGGGGGGCTAATGTGACAAAATCTATTTTTAGTAATAGTGCGCGTCGCTATTTGGTCCCCTGCGGAACACCTGCCCTGACAGTTCCCCAATCCGAGTAGCAATCGTGGGCGAGTTTCACTCGTTGCTTCCTGTCAGTAAGAAAATCTTCAATCCAGTACAGCACCCAAGGTGGAAGCTCATAATCCGTAAGCTTAGCCATAAGAATGGCGTGGTCGATGAGATCGAATGCTTTCCTAAAGTCAAAGAGCACCACGCGCACTGTAGAAAGAAGGCATACCTGGCCACAAAAATTGTCTATTATTCCGCCACCACAGCTAGTTTTCAACTAAATCGATTGGCCTCATGCGGAGATATTAATCCTAATCCTGGACCTTGCTTAAAAAGCAATTACAAGGGGCATGTGAGTACTCCACGATCTCGATCAACTCTTTGATCAAGAGATATTACCAATCTTACGAATGTAACACCCAAACCAGCTTACTCTCCGAAAATTTCATCACCACTGCCGCTTTCGTTGTGCCTGATTAATGCTCGTTCCATCAAATCAAAATCTGCTGACTTTTTGGAATTAGTGAGTCACTACAAAGCTGATTTGTTTGCTCTTACCGAAACTTGGTTGACAGCCGACCACACCGCCGCAAAGCTAGAGATTATTCCTTCTGGCTACAAGCTTATGAATCACCCTCGCACCGGACGCAGAGGCGGCGGAGTCGCCTTACTTTACAAGGAAACTATTTCAGTGGCTACAATTAAACATAGTGTGACAATAAATCTTCATCATTCGAGTTCTCTGAGCTTTCAGTAAAGTTTGGTTCATTCGCTGTGCGACTCGTGATTGTTTACCGCCCGCCATGCACCAAATCCTTCGTTAGCGAATTCATGTCCTATTTAGAATCTATTATTTTATCAATGGAACCAATCCTGATCGTTGGTGATTTTAATCTTCACGTTGATGTGGATGGCGATGCAGCTGCTGGCGATTTTCTGGATATTAATTTTTGGAATCCATGGGCCTAGAACAACATGTAATTGTACCCACTCACAACCTCAGTCATACCTTGGATCTGATAGTCAATCGTCAATCTGACTCGATCATAAAGAACAATCGGTCAATTTTTCTCTGACCATGCAGCTGTTCTCTGTGACCTTAATTCCATAAAGCCCAAAGCTAGTGTTAAAACTGTCACCTACAGGAACTTCAAGTCAGTTAATATCGAATCTTTTAAAAGTGATCTTGCTAAATCAGTCCTGTGTAATGAAAACATTGTCAATTTAGGTCTGGATGATCTTGTCACCTGCTATAATTCAACCCTTTCATTACTCATCAAATCGCACGCTCCTTTGAAGAGTAGATCTGTAGTTAGCAGGCCTCGTGTGCCCTGGTTTAATGATTCGATCAAGGCTGCTATCAGGGAAAGGAGGAAAGCGGAGTGGAAATGGAGAGCTACAAAGGATCCAATGCATTATTCTGCATTCAAAGAGAAAAAGAATTATGCAACACTGCTGATGAACCAGGTAGGTTGTATGCATTACAATGAGTTCATCGAGAAAAACCGCTTTGACCAGGGCAGGCTGTTTAAAGCTGCTAACTCTTTATTATCTGAATCTAAGAAATTATCCTTGCCCGGTGGATCTAACGCTGAGGCGGTTGCAAATAACGTAGGCAGGTTCTTCATTGACTAAGTGACAGGCATTTACTCTAAACTGGGAAATGCTGTGAATTCTAAGGTGTTTACACAAGACATGGATAACAACCTTGCTTATAATTCATTTACCAGCTTTAAATCGCTGTCAATAGATGATGTACGGCACATTGTTATGCGATCTTCTAAAAAGTCATGTTCATTAGATACTGTACCCACGTCATTGGTAGTTGAGTGTATGGATGAACTTTTGCCTGTAATTATGTTAATTATTAATTCATCTTTGCAGTCTGGTCATTTCCCTGATGTATGGAAAGAGGCAATAGTAACAACTTTATTGAAGAAGTGTGGATCTGACCCATCCAATTTTAAGAATCTACGTCCTGTTAGCAATCTATCCTAACCTATATTTCCAAGTTCACGGAGAGCGCTGTTGCATATCAGATTCAGTTGCACTTGCCTTAGAACAATCTGTATCCAGTGTCCCAGTCTGCATACAGGGAACTTCATAGTACGGAAACAGCTTTGGTGAAAGTTCACAATGACATTCTGACAAACATGAACATGCAGCATGTGACTCTCTTCATTCTGTTAGACTTGAGCGCTGCCTTCGATACTGTGGACCCTAGTATTTTGTTAACACGTTTAAGATCAAAGCTGGGTCTCAATGGAACCGCTCTTTCGTGGTTTTGCTCTTATCTATCCGGAAGAACATGACGAATATCTGTACAGGAAGCGCTTTCAAATGTATTTCATCTTCGTTATGGCATTCCCCAGGGATCGTGCCTAGGTCCCTACTGTTTAACATATATTCAAGCAAAATCTTCGACATTGTTGATCGTCACCTTCCAAAAGTTCATTGTTATGCTGATGACTCCCAGGTTTATTTATCATTTAACCCAAGCTGTGCTTTTAGTCAAGACGAGGCAATTAGTTCAATGGAAACCTGTATCTCGGACGTTAAGCAGTGGATGACTTCGGATAAACTTATGCTTAATGACGACAAAATCGAATTTATTGTAATAGCGTCACGACATTTATTGAAAAGAGCTGCAGTTAACACTATCAGGGTTGGGGATTGTGATGTAAGCAAAGTATCTGTAGTGCGGAATTTGGGTGCGTGGTTTAATGATCAACTTGCTATGGCCATGCACATTACCAAAATATACAGTGCCGCTTTCTATCACCTACACAACATTAGACGCATAAGGAAATACCTTTCTATGGATTCAGCTGGGACTCTCCACTCTTTTATTAGCAGCCGAATAGACTACTGTAATAGTCTATTATATGGTGTGCCTAAGTGCCAAATTGATTGTTCAAAATGCATCTGCCAGACTCGTCGTTATGCGGGGCAAATTTTGCATTGGCTTCCTCTCTCATCTTGTATTAATTTTAAGATTTTACTTTTTAACTTTCAAAGCCATTCATGAATTAACACCGTCTTACATCAATGATGTTGTTAAAATTAAGCCTTTAAACTCAAGATATAGACTGTGATCTAACGACAGAATACTGCTGTCTCATTCGACTTTTAAAACTTTAACAACCCTGGGCGACCATGTAGTTGCTTCGGCGCCTAAACTTTGGAATGATCTACCTCTGGAAATTAGAATGGCCAAAACTGTTGACACTGTTAAAAGATTTTTAAAGACGCATCGTTTTAGTAAGGCTTTTCAGTTTCATTTTTAGTTAGGTGACTATGTAATTTTTTCTTATTCGCTTTCAGCTGATGGAGGGACGTATCATACCCCATGCGCTTTCAGCATAACTGTTAAATCACTCCACACAAGATTTAAAATGAAAACCTGTCGATAGAGGGTTTTAAGACTTGCTTCAATCAGCCTAAAAGTTTATCGATCATTATCACTGATTATGTTTCCATCTAACTGAGTTAATTACATTTTCCCTACAAGATTCTTGTGCTTTTTACTTCAGTGTAAGAACCTGACGCAGCAAAAGTTACAGACAATTTATAAAAATTCCAACTGGTAAATGTTAGTGCAGGTACGAACCTCAGAGTTTGACACTCAAATCACTTTGGAAATTAACTGATTTTTTTTCAAGTTATTTGACATCGGAGTCCCTATATAAACAGTTATGTACACATATCATTCCCAAACGATAACTTAAAAATGATTGATCGATCTTTGAGTTGGTGACGAACTCCTTGTTTTCTTAAGATAACAAAATAATTCTGCAGACGATTGTACGTGAGCTATCTTTGGTTTTTAATGTTTGTGTATAACAACATGCGGCTTTCTCGGCTTTCACTGTCGAAGGTGTACCTTTTTAGTAAGGCTTTTTTATTGTTAGCTAGGTTTTTTTTGAATATTTTACACAACGCATGATGTAATTCATATTTTATCATTTTATCATTTAGTTTTTTTATTTTATCCATCGTAATGCGCAGTCGATCATCTCGTCATGGAAACTGCGCAATATAAATCAGTAATTTATTATTATTAAATTTATATTATGATAACTACACTGTATTATCCCTCTCTTTCACAAATTCCACAAGAGATTATTAATAGTATTACACAAAACTACACCTCTACTGTGGAAGCAATTTTCCTATGGGCAGTAACTACTGTAGATTCTCATCTGTGTGCATTGAGTGTGTCAGTTTTTTAAAGTTGTCTCAACTTAAATTGAATCAACTGTCTCTTAACTGCATGAATAGATGCTCAGAAAGACTCAAGCCAGGCAGACAAAGCACAGACAGAAAGCTCCGAGAAAGATACTGGTTGGACTAATAATGCTAACGAAGGGCAGAAAGCTGATAGCATAGGAAACTCTACAAAGAATGCCACAAAAGATAAAAGCAAACCAGATGGAAAGGGTCAGAGCAAACCAAATCAAGCTGGCTCTGCAGAGAAACAGAAGGAAATAACTTCTTGTGGTAAATTAACAACAACAGGTGTGTTGTTATTACGCATGTACATTTTGCAGTCCAGTCACTCTAGGGCTGGTGCACCATGTACCAAATCCATTGTCAGTCTATTGTTAATAACGGAAGCTTTAGATAAACAATTGAGAATAAAAATTAGTGATAAAAATTGTGAATGACGTTTCGATGAATCGTTCATCATTTTCAAATGCGTAAAAACTAAAAGTCAAATTCTTGTGAGTTCTTTATATACTAAAAATGTGTGTGGGAATCTCGTTACATGTAATTAAAAACGCTACAATGTGGAACGTAGAAAGTGATAATTAGGTACTAAATAACGCATTGAGGAACACAAACACTCTGCTATTGGAAAACACCTGCGTGACGCGCACAATCAGAGAAACAAAGATCTTAAGGAACAATTCACCATTCTAAAGAAATGTCGTGGGAAATTTGAATGCTTAATTTACGAAATGCTTTTTATCCAAGAAATGAAACCTAAGCTGAACACTCAATCTGATTCAATCAAAGCAAAACTATTTAGTACCTAATTATCACTTTCTACGTTCCACATTGTAGCGTTTTTAATTACATGTAACGAGATTCCCACACACATTTTTAGTATATAAAGAACTCACAAGAATTTGACTTTTAGTTTTTACGAATTTGAAAATGATGAACGATTCATCGAAACGTCATTCACAATTTTTATCACTAATTTTTATTCTCAACAGTCTATTGTTTCCTTTCATTGTGTTTGGTTTATTGTATCGTTCTTGTTTATTGTTTTTCCATTGTTGTGTGTTTTGCATTGTCACCTGTGAACTTGGTACATGTATATCGTGCATCAGCCTATTCCAGGGCTTGGCACAATTTTTACTATCATTCTCCAGTGTGGAAAGTGTTTTCCATTTTTTAACTTTACTTTAAAACAGTGGATAACAGAATCATAGTTGGTAACTAGAGCGGTTTTCAGTTGAGTGTTGAAAGTAATTATGGTCTTGCTTTGGTTTTGCATTGCTTCGATCTGTGATTGGCCAATAAAACTCGCGCCACTTTCTCAACCAATGAGAAGCAAAACCAAAACCAATCGCGACTTGCACTCGCATATTTTCCTGCGCTTTGCACCGGCTACATGTTATTGCTTCGTATTCTGATTGGCTCATTGCACTACTTACTTCTGTTGTGATTGGCTGGAGTAATTGCTTTGGTTTTGGTTTTGGTTTTACGACATTCAATTGAAAAGCGCTCTATGATAAATTATTAATTAAAAGGCTAGGAACATGTCTGAACATGAACGGTTGCAGATGCAAAATACTAGACAACAAGAGCGCTGTAAGTTACATAAGCCCCTGAGCCCCAGGTCACCCTGCACAGTTTACCGAGTGAAACCGCTGGTCAGCAATTGTCTCATGTTTAGCCTTGCATAAATTACATGTATATTTAGTAAACATCCTGGGGAGAAGACTCACTTTTGTTAACAGGACTGAGGGTTTGGGCTTACTTGACAATGGTATGTGCCTCAGATGAAGATTAAAGGACTTTCTGCACATACACCGTACTGGCTGCTGTTTCTCAACAAGAAGGAAACCATCAAATTTTAAATTACCCTCCTAGATTCAAGACTTAAAGATTTAATGCATTAATTATCTGTTCACTGAATAGCAGTGAGTCTGTCTTGAGCTTTTACTTTTGCACCCGTAAAAGCTCTATTAAGCCCTCAGGGGGCTTATTTAATTTCAGGCCACATTGACGAGGGGCTTATTAGAGAGGGGGGCTTAATAGAGAGGGGGGCTTTATTTCAAATCTTAAACCCTTCGCTTTCGTCTTTAAATAGTTTTTGTACTATACTCAAACAACTGCAGTGAAACTTTATTATTTAATTAATATAAAGCAGCAAACAGTATTATGTGTTTGAGTGGATTTTGTAAGAGGGAATAGGAGGGACTAATTACAAAATCTCATGTCCCAAAGGGGAGAAGGGCTTATTAGAGAGAGGGGGCTCATTACAAAAACGGACTTCCAAATTGGGGGGGGGGGGGGGGGGCTTATTAGAGAGGGGAGGGGTTGGTTAATAGAGACGGGGGCTTATTAGAGCTTTTACGCTAACTTTTCCTCACTTATGAACACCAGGATTTCCATGGATTGGATTGTGGTTAGAAACAGGCAAAAGTTAGATTTAAGTGCAAAACCAAAGCTAGTCACCAGCTTATCTAAAATGCTGGAGTCCTTATCACAACAGTGTTCTTCACTTCAAAGCGGGCTTTTTGCCAGACATTGAAAACTGGGCATCCAGGAGGCATACTTTCCCATAAAATTATAAGAGATCAAGTGACTTTTCCTTAAATTTCTTCTAAAAGTGGGCATCCACAGTTTGCCTGGACACCCTTCTGGCTAAAACAAAATGAAATGGTTGTTGTTGTTGTAAAACCTTGCTTCAAAGAAGAAACTAGTTAATGCTGTACAGTGTAGCTTCAAAATTGTTACCCTTTTGAATTAAGAAGGAAATGTGAATGTCCTGGACATTTTAAGTTTTATTTCTTTAGGCAAGTCTGTCCTTTTTACAGCTGTAGTCATTATGCTTGAACTATGTTTTACATGTCTTGATTGTATAATCTATCATGTCAAAGCAGCTCATCTTGTAAGGACTTTAAGCCTTGGACATTTTTGGGGTTAAAATAAGTAATAATTGAAAGGTTTTCCGCATTTACATGTAGGACGTAAATCACTTTTTGGCCTTAAAATCCAGTTCTCTCTAAATTTGCTCTACTTTGGCATACAGACTGGTTGTAGTTCCAGAAATGACATTCTGCACTTATTTTGTGATGTACAAACTATAAAGGCCTGGATGCAGCAAATTAGCGTACAAACGTGACTTTTTCCTGAAACTGAACCAAGATCCTTTTGTTTCTGTTGCTTCGGATCCTAGCGCAGCCTTCAAATCACAAAATAAGTGCAGAATTTCATTTCTGACACCATTTACAGTCTATATGCCAGAGTAGAGCGAGCTTCTAAAGATAAATTTTTTATTTTAAGCAAAAAAGCGACATATGCCCCTTTTGCTAACATATGTCCCATAATGATTTATGTTGTTTTCATTTTCCTTTGAAACTGTTTTGTTCCAGAGGAGAGTCGAGTCAAACTGGTGGGAAATATCTTTCACCACGAACAAAGTTTTAACCCTTACCATAATTATAACTTTTGCATTTGTTTATCTCTCCGCATCTGCTATTTAAAGAAAACAAGACCAAGTCTGCAAGTTGTTCATCCATGCCAGAGAAAGATCATTCAACAGGAAGCTCTAGGGGTAAGAAAATGTCTGTTAACTGTGCATAATTTTCACCTGCAAATGCTGTAGGTTCAAGTTGATTATTATTTTTCAATTAATGGAGTTAATGGTGTAAATTTTGTTTTGGTGCCCGGTGTGTGTTTTTGGTGTGATGATACAAAGTCATAATTGATATTATTCTACTTTCTTGTTGTGTATGATTTTGTTTTGTGTGGTTTTGATGACTATTTGTTTTGTTTTGTTTTCCTCAAAACTTAATTATTTGGAAAAGGCTGCATAAAATTATTGTCTTGTTACTGGTACATGTACAGTGCGTTGCCTTACCTGCAACTCTGTGGTGATAACCATTGAAACAAAACAAAACAGAACACAAAAACAACAACAAGAAAGTTTATTTAAAATAAAATTTTGATAAAAAAAATGTTCAGTGCAGCATTGCTTTTGGCTTTTGGTGTCATGGTAACCATTCTGTATTGTAATCTTTATTTTATGTTTGTCCGTTAAAGATCAGAAAAAAAAAAAAAGAAAAGAAAAGAAAACAAGTCACCAACAGCCAAAATAAAATTACAGTGGAATCTCATTAATACTGACACCAAAGCGTCATGTCAAAGTGTCTGCAATATCTGGTTGTCTCTATTAAGTGGGCTAATTTGAGAGAACATAATATATGCCCTTTTTAGTTGTTTGGACAAAGAAAACTGTCTGTTAAGGGGGTGTCCATAATAACCCTTTCCTCCCTAAGTGTGACTTATAGATTCTACTCTGTCTGATGCCAGACAATGTTACTCGTCCAAGGGAGACCCCTTAGGGGTTAAAAAGTTAGGGGATGTCCATAAAATGGAGTTCCACTGTAGTTGCAATGAAAATTGAAGATCAGGTAAAATCAATTACCGCCATATTACATCAAAGTTCCAGATTAAGTTTTTTGTTTGATAAATCTGAATTTACAGTAATTGAAGGGCTGTAATTTTCTGTTTCCATGTTTCTCCCTCAACCTAACAAACAATTATTCCAAAATTGTTTAATCTGGTAAATCTGTACAGTTGAAAAATTGTTAGACTTTCTGTTAGGGTTTTGAATAGAGAAGCATGTGCATTGTATGTCGAAATGTTATGTTAATTTTTGTTTGTTTGTAATAATTTGTTACCAAAGCTGCAGACATGCCACTAAGAAAGGACCAATCTGCATTTTTATTATATGACTGGCTCTTTCAGGCGGTCAAGATGAATCAATTCTCCTGCTGTGATTGGCTACCCGCGAGGTCAAGATGGAGCCTTCTTGACCGCTTGGGATAGCCTGTTCATCCCGCGTTTTACTGCCTTTTAATGTCGTCCTTTGAGTCATATAATAAATCCTTTATTGACCAAGCTTGTTCGGTCAAGATGGCGGGATATTGGCCTCGTTCGTTTTTTTTTTTTTGTGTGTGTGTGTGTGTGTGTGTGTGTGTGTGTGTGTGTGTGTGTGTGTGTGTGTGTGTGTGTTTATGGACCTCAACTTTGTCTCAGTCCATAAATACGCAAGAAAAGAATGAGGCCAGTAGCCCGCCATTTTGACCTCATGCTTGGCCAATAACCCATATATATTTGTGCAGGCCCTACAGTACGTTCATCGTCTACTTAACAAAAGAAGGCAAGCTCTGACCATGCATATTCAAAATCACCAAGCACCACAAATGCTGCAGACATCATCCCAAAAAAGGCAACAATCTACACCAGCTCAGGGAAGGTTGGAACCTCTCCACTTCCATTTTCCTCTACAAAAGGTTCCCCACTCTATTTGGTTCCTGTGGAAAAACTCTCTCCTAAACTCGTGAAACAGTTCATCAATCAAGCAAAAGGAGATGGCGTCAGAACGCGAAGTGCTAGTACCCCAAAGAAAGGTGCGCAACCAAAGCAGAGCTCGCAAGTGTTTGTACTGGTTCCTTCAGCAAGCCCAAATGGCAGCCCAACCATACAGACGCTGACCTCTGAAGAGCAGCTCAAGGGTGAGGGAGATAAGAAGCCCCTGCTACTCCTCCCTGCTGACAAGGTGCCTAAATCCATGGTCTCACAATCCACTTCTGCCTGTAGAAAAATGGTGATAACTATGGTAGCGCCGTCATGTGCAAGTGGAAGTGCTGCACTGTCCGTTCCTCAGAGTGTCACAACCACAAGTGGCTCCTCAAAAGGTAAAGAATCAGATCATACAACTGTTCAAATGTTTTATTAGGAAGTCTTTTTTGTGTGTTTTTTGTATTGGTCTGGTTTTGGCTTTCCCACAAACTAGGCTATGATTTTGACTAGAAAACGGTAAGAAACAAGCAAGGCTGGTTACACGGCTAGGAATATATATTTAAACCAATATTTCGGGAGGCACAGCCTTCCTTCATCAGGGTGTTATATATTATGACCCTAAGATGAAACGACGTTACAGTTTTAAAAAAAGTTGTACATGTAACATGATATTATAATAAAGGTAAACAATACAAAGTAAAATAAAAAAACGTTACAGTTTGAAAATTTGAAAAAAACGTAACAAGAAAACAAAAAGATAGGTATTATATTTCTTCTTTTCTGTTGATACCTAACGGTTCAAGAGTTTGACCTCTATCAATTAGATATGCTTCTCTGGCCCTTCGTACACCGTCACGATTAGATTTGGACAGTTCTAGTGGAATTAGTTGCATGTCAGAAGCGCTGTGACCGTTAGAGAGAAAATGTTCTGATACTGCAGTGGGTTTAGAGCTGTTGGTTTGTTTGTCGACTGTTCTACGATGTTCGTTGAAACGGTCCTTAAGTCGTCGTTTAGTTTCGCCTATGTATTGTTTGTGACAGTGATTGCATTGTACCATGTATATGACATTTTTGGAATTACAGTCAATGTGATGTTTGATAAATCTAGTTTCGCCGGTGGAATGAAAAGTATAGGTTGTAAGTCCATCAGTTATGTAGTTGCATGTTAAACAGTTGTGGCCACAGCGAAAGGCACCAAGGGGTTGATTATTTTTAGCAGGTTTACGTAGTTTAGCACTGACCAATAGATCGTTAAGATTGTTAGAACGTCGGAAAGCAACAAGAGGGGCAGCCTTGAAAACGTCAACGCAGCGGGGAGATGAAGATAAAATGTTGAAGTGTTTGTGAATAATAGATGATACGGAGCGAATAGCTGGATTGTATGTTATGACAAGGGGTACACGTGTAGGCTGGTTAGTATCGGAATTGCGTTGTTTGGGGGCAAGTGCTTCGGTACGTGAAATGTTGTAAACGCGTTGTATTTCGTTGTTGAGGTAAGAGAGATTGTACCCACGTTTGTTGAGATAAGACTTAAGTTCGTTAAGACGGAGTGCGAAAGTTTCGTCAGAAGAGCAGATGCGTCGAAGTCTGAGAGCTAAACTGAATGGAATAGCTCTTTTGCTGTGTCTGGGATGGCAAGAGGATTGTAACAAGTAGAGATGTTTGTCAGTAGCCTTAGTGTAAAGATCAGTAGTGACTTTACCGTTGTTCAGTGACACGTTGACGTCCAGAAAGGGTATGGATGAGAAAGAATAATTGGAAGTAAATTTAATTGTAGGGTGAATGTTGTTGAGATATGTGGTGAAGGTGTTGAGATCGTCTACTGAGTGTGTCCATATCATAAAAATGTCATCTATAAAGCGCCACCAGGTATGCGGTTGGTGTGGGGCATGTGATAGAGCGTTTGTCTCGAGTTTGGCGAGAAAAAGATTGGCATAAGATGGTGCCATTCTAGTTCCCATGGCAGTGCCGTGTACTTGCAAGTAGTGCTTGTCGTCGAATGAAAAGTTGTTCATAGTGAGTATCATGCGTATGAGGTCACAGAGAGTTTCAGTGCCGATAGTGGAGGTAGTGCGTTTGCGTGTATCGAGGAAGTAACGACATGCATTGATGCCTTCGTTATGGGGTATGTTGGTGTAGAGTGAAGAAACGTCAAGTGTAACGAGAATGGCATTGTTGGGCAGTTGTCCGAGATTTTCGAGTTTGTTGAGGAAGTGAGTGGTGTCTTTTATGAATGATTGGGTAGTCTGTACGAGAGGTTTGAGATGATAGTCTACGAACTGTGAGATGCGTTCTGTTGGATGTGCATTACTAGAAACAATAGGGCGTCCAGGATTACCCTGTTTGTGAATTTTGGGTAAAATGTAAAAACGTCCGGTCTTAGTATCGGTTTGTATTAAAAAACGTTTAGTGTCATCGTCAATGATTTGGTCACGGTGCATGCGTTGTACGTAAATACGTATGCGTTTTTGGATGTCATCAGTGATGTCCTTATCTAGAGTCTTGTAGAATTTGGTGTCGTTTAGCTGTCGTAGGCATTCGTTGATGTACCAATCCCGGTCCATGATGACTATACCGGACCCCTTGTCTGCGGATTTAATGATAATGTCAGTGCGTCTGCTAAGTAGTTTGCAAGCATGTCGTTCGCGTGCGGTTAGGTTGTCGCGTATAGGAGATGGTTTGATGTTGAAGAGGTCACGTTCCACAGCGTCTAGAAAGGTGTCAAGGGCAGGATCTCTGTGAGGTGGAGGGGTCCACGTGCTTTTAGGGCGGAATGGATTGGGGTTATTTTGAGGGGGATAGTCATGAAAAAATTCGAGTAGTCGCATACGTCTGGTGAATTCATTGAAATCAGCTCTAACCTCAGTCCAGTTGATGTTGCGTGGCGTGGGGCAAAAAGAGAGACCTCTAGCAAGTAACTGGGCAAATTTCTGGACGTCTGCAAATTTCTGCAAGTAACTCTAGCAAGTTTCTGGACGTCAACGTGTCACTGAACAACGGTAAAGTCACTACTGATCTTTACACTAAGGCTACTGACAAACATCTCTACTTGTTACAATCCTCTTGCCATCCCAGACACAGCAAAAGAGCTATTCCATTCAGTTTAGCTCTCAGACTTCGACGCATCTGCTCTTCTGACGAAACTTTCGCACTCCGTCTTAACGAACTTAAGTCTTATCTCAACAAACGTGGGTACAATCTCTCTTACCTCAACAACGAAATACAACGCGTTTACAACATTTCACGTACCGAAGCACTTGCCCCCAAACAACGCAATTCCGATACTAACCAGCCTACACGTGTACCCCTTGTCATAACATACAATCCAGCTATTCGCTCCGTATCATCTATTATTCACAAACACTTCAACATTTTATCTTCATCTCCCCGCTGCGTTGACGTTTTCAAGGCTGCCCCTCTTGTTGCTTTCCGACGTTCTAACAATCTTAACGATCTATTGGTCAGTGCTAAACTACGTAAACCTGCTAAAAATAATCAACCCCTTGGTGCCTTTCGCTGTGGCCACAACTGTTTAACATGCAACTACATAACTGATGGACTTACAACCTATACTTTTCATTCCACCGGCGAAACTAGATTTATCAAACATCACATTGACTGTAATTCCAAAAATGTCATATACATGGTACAATGCAATCACTGTCACAAACAATACATAGGCGAAACTAAACGACGACTTAAGGACCGTTTCAACGAACATCGTAGAACAGTCGACAAACAAACCAACAGCTCTAAACCCACTGCAGTATCAGAACATTTTCTCTCTAACGGTCACAGCGCTTCTGACATGCAACTAATTCCACTAGAACTGTCCAAATCTAATCGTGACGGTGTACGAAGGGCCAGAGAAGCATATCTAATTGATAGAGGTCAAACTCTTGAACCGTTAGGTATCAACAGAAAAGAAGAAATATAATACCTATCTTTTTGTTTTCTTGTTACGTTTTTTTCAAATTTTCAAACTGTAACGTTTTTTTATTTTACTTTGTATTGTTTACCTTTATTATAATATCATGTTACATGTACAACTTTTTTTAAAACTGTAACGTCGTTTCATCTTAGGGTCATAATATATAACACCCTGATGAAGGAAGGCTGTGCCTCCCGAAATATTGGTTTAAATATATATTCCTAGCCGTGTAACCAGCCTTGCTTGTTTCTTACCGTTTTCTAGTTTACAATTTTATAGCTGGTTAGATCTATTACAGGATCCGGCTCTTCTATTTTGCAACGGTGGTCCTTGCTATTTAGTATTTTCCAGTGTTTTCTATGATTTTGACCTTTGAATGCAACAACCCTGGCCGACAGAAAGCCAAGGGATGCTTTTCCAAATATGCTTGTTTGATCTTCATTTCACTAATAGTAAAATAGTTTAGCCACTGCATAAACAAACATACTCCAGTTCAAATTAACCTTTGTACCCTAACACTGGTATTCCAACCTTAATTGTGTCAATAGCAAAATGCTCGATTGTGATTGGTTCTTAACAGCCTTTATTTAATGTCTTAATTGACTGCTTTAGGTCCAAACTGTCCGATTTCAGCTGTCCAATTACAGACACTTGTAATAAGACAGGCCAAATCGGACAGTTACCTTATTTGGGTATGTTGAGCAGTAGCTGCCCTGTCATGTTAGTTGTCAATCTAAGCTCTATGTAAAATAGCAATCATATCCGTTGGTTATTTTGTACAATACATTTTACAATTTAGAAGGTTGACCACTAGAGTTTCTCGCATTTTGTTATTGACCCATATAATTGGTAATCGCACTTCGTGTTGTACAATTCAGGGGTAATCATGCTCGAAATTTCAAAGCAGCCTTGCGCTACGCGCTCGGCCAGTTTGAAATCGCTCGCCAAATTACTCCCTGAATTGTACTCCACTCAGTCCTATTACCATTACTTATTAATAATGGTAATATGACCGAGTGGAGTCCAATTTGGTCTGTAATTATACGAGTGATTTACAGAATCGGATAACCGCGAAGTGGGAGTCTGATTTGTTAATCACGAATATGATTACAGACAGAATTGGACGACACAAAGTCCAGTTACTAAACTAAGACAAAATTTGAGAAACGGACTAACAATTGGTTGAGTGTTAAGCAGTTACACATCGTTATGAATTTTCTGAAAACGTAACAGTTTACTCAACAAAATGCACTACAACAGCGCATGCAAAATGACGCGTACTGTCCAATTACACAGGCATGACACGTAAACTGTCCTATTACACTGTCCAATTATTACAAGCGTGACACGTACACTGTCCTATTAGTGCTCAAATCAGGCTGCTGTTAACCTATCATGTTCAAGAATTTTGTTATAGTTTTGATTATTAGCCTATTGTAACATCTTCAGGGATGGACCTTGGAATTGTTAGTTTGGACCCTATAACCCACATTGCCAAACTGTTGCCAACAGTGTCACTTTATGATGAAACACACAGGTTACAAGAATAAAATATTGCAAAGAGTGTCTTGATGTTTCACTTAATTCTCCAAAGTACATGTACATGAAGCTTTGTCAGAAGTTAAGCTTGTGTTTTCCCTAGACACAGTGTCAAAACTTGATAAAAGTTAACTTAATGTACCTTTTTCAAGTTGTAACCCATTTCATCCTTGTCATCCGAGGCCATAGACAACGGCAAATGGTTTCATTGCACATACTGTACACATGTTTTGGTTTAGACCCAAAGTATGTGACAGTGCCCCTTTAATTTCAATTACTCACACAACCTGTATGTTTGGTAAAGTAGTGATGTTATGGGAAATTGGTTGGCTGTCACTGTTAGGTAAAAAGTTTGTAGCTTTCATAAAAAATTATTTTAGTGTATTTGCTTTTATGTGAGGATTACACACTTTCACTGTGTGTCATTAACACTAAAATCAAAGCAATAATAATTATTACTATTAATAAATTATTATTACTTGGGTCAGCCACAACAAACTTGAGCTGTGCAACGGGTGCTAAGTGTGGGAAAATGCATGAATCATGATTGGTTTCAGTCTTACTTTGAATTGATTGAGAAAGTGGCACTACTGTTGCCCACTCATCACAACATACAGCCAAGTCGTTGTTTGTTGTTGTTGTTTATTGTCATTTTCTTTATTGTTTTCTTTCTTCACAACAACAAAAAACGCGAAGACTGGTGAATTTGGGTTAATATATCCTTGTGCGAGTGGCTGTCTTCCATCACTGAATTAGGTGACAGCTTTGGATGGTTGTCAGTGCTTATTGTATGGGCTGACATTGTAAAGCAAAACCAAAAGAATGTAAACATGAAGTGCTTTTGACTCTTCATTGAAGACTGCTACTCTATGTGTTTGTTTCCTCATCTAGGAAGCCAACAGAATGAATCTACCCCTGCTGGACAGTCAGTACAAGGAACAATCATGAGTGCTAAAGAAAGGAACACAGACAGTGAAGCAACAATCCCCGATTCATCTGCAGTTACATCTGTATCAAAATGCGGTGTCCAATGACCCAAAACCTGGAAAGGAATCAGCTGATAGCAGCATAACAACTTTAGTGTCGGTTGCCAACAATACATCTGCTTTAAATTCATCTATGAAAGGTAATGTGGCTGAAGGGGCTGAGGCAGGTGTTGGCGCTGGACCTGTTGATGCTGATGACACTGACTCAGGAACCTCAAAAGAAGCAACTGCACAATCTGCTTCTGACTCTGACAAAACTATTGGTTCAAGTAAAGAATCTCAACTAACCAACACATCTGAAAGTGTGGGTGCTGTTGATGACAGTAGTGAACTTGATCTCTTGCCCAGTTTGCTGCCCAGTGACCTCACATTAGATAATCTGCTCACAGATATCACAGGGGATGACTCAGCGAATGACTCTAATGACATGCTACCTCTTGATGTGTCACAAATCATCAGCAGTTTTGAAGAAAGGCCGGTCAAGTCCAACAGCAACACAGCAACCAGCTTGTCATGTGACACTGTTACTGCATCTTCAGAGGGTGTAGTACGTGACTCAGGCAGTGTTACAAGAAGCAGTAGGGAGGGCAGTGCTGTCGATAATGACCGCAATACCAGCTCTAGAAGGCAGTCCCCAAGGAAGGCACCCACCAACGCCAAGTCAACACTGTTGACTGATGTCTCCTCTCCAAACACGTCAGGTACTGTAGGATATCACCGTACTGTAGGTGTAAATTAATTATTGGGTTTTGGACTATGGACGTGCTTATTCCTAGCGTCGCAATATTCTAACGTCCACTCTATTTCAGCATCACGACACAAAAAGCTAAATTGCCTTCACATCAGTGAATCGAACAAACACTGGTCTTTTTTTGTTACTCAAGGGTATTCTGCTGCAGTGGTTTTATTTACTATTCTTCGTTGCTATGGATACTCATAGCCAGGGTGGATGTGGAGGAAAACATTAAAAAGCTACCAAAAACTTGATGTGCATGGTTTGCATGGTTTTATGGATATTTCTTATAATTCGTTATAGTTATTGTATTTATATATAAATATATATATATTTAAATTAATGTAAAGCGCTTTTGATCATTTTAATGTTAAAAGGCACTATACTAAGTAAATAAATTATTATTATTATTATTATTATTATTATTATTATTATTTGCCCTCCCCACTTAAATTCATTTTGATTTCCTTATGTTAGGTCTTTAGAAGCAATTTGTGTTTGGCCAGGTGTGTTCAACAAGGATTTTAGGACAGTTTTGATTTAAATCATGATAGGAAAACTCCAACATGTTCTTTGACGCCCTTATTTATTGCTCGTGAACCCTCATCTTGGATATTTTCACAAGACTCAGTCTTGTTGACATAAATGAAGTATCAAAGCGTTTGCAAAGCATTTGGAACTCTCTCAAAGTTGTTAACGCAAGTTATTCGGGTTGAGTTATTGTTTTGTAGGAAAACAAAAGACAGCCTGGGGAATATTAAAAGGATTTTAAAGCTCAACTAATCTAAATCTAAAACGAAAGCAACCTGGATATGGACCAAACCTCGCAAAAGGGATACAATCCACCACCTGGCCCAGGAACTTCGCCCTCAGTCAATGTTTCTTGATTTGGCAACTGGGCAGGAAATCATTGAAACTGTGAATAAGTTTAATAATAATAATAATAATAATAATAATAATAATATAATAATAATAATAATAATAATAACGATTTATTAGTAGTACTTCCACAAGGTGGCTCTTCGCCTACTAATTACAAATCTCAAATAAAACCAAATTAAATCAGATATTGGTTTTTGAGGAGAGGGGAAAACCGGAGTACCCGGAGAAAAACCTCTCGGAGCAGAGTAGAGAACGAACAAACTCAGCCCACATATGACACCGAGTCCGGGAATCGAACCCGGGACATATTGGTGGAAGGCGAGTGCTCTCACCACTGCGCCAACCCTGCTCCCCAGCTTACAGCTGTAGATTAAGCTGCCAGTTATGATAACATTTACATGTCTGTTATTAGACAGTCTATAAACGTATCCGCCCCCATAACACACATTGTTAATTTACCGATTACTATGTACTTATTGACTGAGTGGGAAGGCCAGACGGGAAAATATTTTGCTCGAGGTCATGCCGTACGGACCGAGTGCAGCGTACGGCTTTTTCCGGCCCTGCTGGCACTAATGCGGACGGCCCTCATACGGGGATTTTCTTAATAATGAAAGCGCGCGCGAGGCCGTACGGCTCATATGATAATATTCGTTATTATTCCGGATGAAATGAATATTGCTCGATTCTCCCTTGTTTCTGAAACTAGAGAGGATTGTCTACAATCGTATTTTATCTTTTTCTTAGTGAGTTTCACATTCTTTGTTACAACCAGTACTAGTTTAGGAAAAATCAATCCGCTTCTCATGCACCCAGTGATTTGTATGATAGATATCGTCTGCCCTTGATCGTAAAGAGTACGCAGTTGGAGTATTTCTTGATCTGTCCAAAGTCTTTATAACAGTAAATCATTGCATTCTTTTCAACAAACTAGATCACTATGGAATTCGTGGTTTGGCGCTAGAGTGCATTAAACGTTATTTTTCTGTGAGATTACAATTTGTTCAATTAAACGGATACATATCTCCCCCTAGGAAAATCTACTGGGGGTTGCCACTGGAATCAAATCTTGGTACCCTGTTCTTCGTACTGTACATAGACAATTTGAACAAGGTTTTAAACTAGGTTTCCTCGCCATGGTATCATTCCTTTCATTTGTGTATTTTTAAAGTGTAGCAAAACACTTAAGAGCAAGTGCACGAGAAAATCGAGCAAAAGACGGCCACAGTCGAAAACTGACCTACCCTCATTTTAAGTCTATAGAGAGGTACTGACGACTTTACAAACCTCCTGGGGTTTATTTTCCGAAATACGGTCGATTTTTGGAATTATTTGAGATTTTTTATTTCGCCCGTCTGACGCCTGAAATTAGCCGCCTCACAATTAAGGGAAAATAGACAGGCCGAAATAACTGCTTCGCGTAACCAAACATGTCAACCTATCGGCAATCTAACACTTAATTTCTATAAAATGGACATCTAGCATCCTATTTACGACAGATTTCCGATTCTGAAGTGTAAAATCAACGCTTGTTAACCGCTTTCTAAATGGCCAGTTGACAAGAGCTCACGAATAGTTATAGGCAAAACTGAAATCGAGCTCCTGGTTATGGGAATTCTCCGAATTGCCCCAAATTTTAGTTTTGAAGTCTCGAGATATAGTGTTTTAACGTACATTAAAATTTTGGTTGGGTTTTTTAGCGAGCGCTTCAGAATAAGTCGACCAATTTGAAGAAATTTTGCGCTAAGTGGCCTCAAATTGAACTCAGTGTGTTTGTTTACATTGTCTAGTCGCATCGGTTACATTGAATTGAGCGCTCCATATTAACTAATATTCTCATTCCATATTTCATTTGAGAATGAATTTGACTTACCATTGTATAATAGCGTCGAATAGTAGCGTGGGTTGTCTTGAAGAGGCAGAATGAAGCCGATAGAGGCTGCAATCGGGTTCAGTTGTTGTCCAAACTATTGTAGATCTGATATAAAACTTTCAGAAACTCCTTCGTCGAATTTGCCTAGTATTATATCTGATCGTAAGAAACGCTACAGTTCATCAACCATATGCCTGGGTAAGTTGTTGAGACATCTGTGACACATTTAGATCTGTTTTAGTGTTGGAACTGGAGCTGATAAGAGGTCAGTTATGGAGCTGATTAGACCCGAACTTGTGTAGGGCGTTATTGTCGATTGCGTGACAGATTTTGAAACACCCCTCGGGCGAAATCCTTGGCACTTTCGAAAACCCGGTTGTTCCCTTAGTAAATCAAATGGAACGGATTTTTCCACCGGAATTTGTTCAAAACATATAAGGAATACCTTCTAAGGTTTTCTTTTTTCTTGTTTTTATCGGAATGATCCTAAAATCCTGTAACACCTGCGGCGTTCCACTAGTTCCATGCTCCTTGACTTCCGACGTGCGACCTAGTGTTGTTTTTGTTAGTACTTAGTTTCTTAAAGAGTACACCCTCAGTGTAAAAAGAACACTTTATTCCAGTTCTATTTTGATTGAGAAAAATTGTTCCGTTCCTTAAGACAGAAAATTCTCCCCGGTTTTTCCATTCAAATGAAAAGTGCTTCTTGAGTCTCCGAAAATCCTCACACAGCCTCCCATCGCTTTCCCCATGGTCTATCCCTAAAAATAAAGTAGCCAAAAAAAAATACCCAAGGGGTAAATTCACGCAACAATGTTTTTATTTTATTTATTTTATTTTATTAGCTTCGCCAGAGACCTGGCAGGGACACTACAACAGCTTGCGCCAATTACTGTAGGCCCGTAACTGCAAATCCCTCCCCCGTAACCACATTCTAGTAGAGATAGACCACCACACGGGGACTACGTCCCCTACTCTTTTCGAACAGTGCGTGGGTTCTTTAACGTCCCACAGAATCAATTATGAAGAGTTGTGAGACGGGGCCTACGGTTTATCGTCCTTATCCGAGAAGACTAGAAAGTCTAACCATTTGCAGATGTCATTACAAAGGCAGCACTTTCTCCTCAATTATTTAATTAAAGACCCTGAGTGTTGGTCCGGCCGGGGTTTGAACCCGCGACCTCCCGCGCGGTAGTCCGGTGCTCTACCAACTGAGCTAACTGGTCGGCCCTTTGAAAAAGCGTCTCATTTTCATATCAACACAACGTGTACCAGCATCCTTATTATGATGTTGCTTCCCCAAAATTCTCGCAGAGAAACAACCCTAATAACTATTCGTTTCTTCATTATTTATGTTAGTCCTGGGGTCGAGAACACCCCCTCGGGTGCAGTCGATTGGCAAATTTGGATCTGGATATTTCGGATTTCACTGCAGTCGAACACAAAATCCGAAAACGGATTTCGCGACGGATTTTAATGATCGAAATCCATGTCGCGGAAAGATTCCTATTAACAAAATCCGCCGCGAAATCCGTTTTCGGATTTTGTGTTCGATCGGAAATTCGGATCCAGATTTCCCAATCGACTCGGTACCCCTACTTAGCTTAATAATAGTGTTTGCGCGTCTTTGCCAAAGACGTGAATCGACCAATCCCCACGGTCAGGGTTTTGCACTAGAGTGCGGAAATCATGTTTTTACTCTATGGAAGGTGAAACGTGTTCATTTCAAGAGATCGTTGGCGGGCAATGTGGTTTCAGTAGCAAGGATAATGTCTGTCAAAGTCATGCATGCCATTGCTCAACCGCAGCCGTACTATAGATAAGCATGAGTACTATAGATAAGTTGAGCTTATTCTCGCAAGAGCGCGTCACTTTTCACGCCCGCAAAACATTGATCAACTCAAGATATGTCCTCGCCATCGGAGATACTTGGTCTTGGCTGTAAACGCAACGTTTGTTAAACCTGCAAGGGACCGCGCAGCAAGTTTTTGAGTGGGGGGTGGGGGGCTAAAGAAGAACGCGTGGACGAAATTTGGGGAGGGGCATAAAGTTACGGAGAATGCTTTTATACCGATAAAACTATTAATTTTTTTCCACATCTTCAGGGATGTTGCTATCGGGTCTCAAAATTCACCATCACTAAATTGAAATATCATAGACTGTTATACTGCTGATATCAACCTGTAATTACTATAAATAAGCCAGAAATCCAACGATTTTGCTTGAGCTGCCTTGAACTCAACGCTGTATAATTAGCAATTATGGGACGAGGCTGAGTATGATATGAAGAATTATGCAGATCGAGGAGGGTGTTATCCGCCAAAGCCGAAGGCTTGAGGAGGATAACACCCTCCGAGATCTGCATATCTTCATATCATACAAAAGCCGAATTCAATAATTGTTTAATTATTCATTCAAAATATTTCCATGGCTCTGAAATTTAACAAAACGGTAACTGAAAATAATTAAGTGAATGATATTAAAGTTACTGCACATCATTACTTGAAAAGTGCCAAATTTACGCTTTCTGTTTGTACTGCGGTCGGTAAATTCGTTTGCGATGTCAATGGTGGAAAGCCTGTCAGTTCTTTCTTTGTGTATGTTTAAAACTGTCAGATTACTAAATCGTTCCTGGTTCATCCTTGAACGGAGCCATGTTTTAGGCCTCCGAGCAGTCGAAAAGGATCTTTCAGGTAAATCCGGTTGCCGGATTTACGAGAATGAGCTCACATAACGTGATAACGTCTTTTATTACATTCATTTTGAAATCACTGGTGATCCTTGCAATCTGATTAGATCTCAACAGTGCAATTTATTCCCAAATCGCACCATTTTTTACTCTAAATCGCATCCTTTCTGTAACCGATCAAAATGAAAGTGAAATAATACTAACCTATCAAATTTCATGGATAAGCAAATATCTATTGACAAAAAAAAACTGTGATTTCGAAATGGCTGTTCTTAATTGAACTTCGTGTCATGCAATTTTGGTCTGAAATCATACTTGTCATTTCAAATCGAACTCGCTGCGGCTCGTTCGATTTTGAATCACGCGTATGATTTCAGACCAAATTGCACTCCACTCAGTTCAATTACCATTATTTATCAATTCCCGTTCTGGGTTGGGTAGCTCTTTAATTTTTACTATGATGTCGTCAAAACACGAATAATCACCAGCAGCACTTGTAAAATTTCCATCTGGGCAGTTAACATTGAAATATTAACATCATCGTTATACAGTTTTTCCATAAACTTTAGCTCTTCGGATTTGTCCTGCCAATTGAGGGTCTTAATTAAGAGAGACTCAATCTTCGATACGTATCAAAGCTTGGCTGGTCAAAACGCTGGTCAATAGCGTTCATCATAAAGTCAAAAGCTTCAAACTATATTCGCCTGTAATAGTCTTGTGCGGTCACAGGATATGTTGGCTCTCCAGTGCCAATTTCAATTCTTCTCGGCGCGCGAGTTCTCCTTGGTAACATCGGTCCTGTCATGGAGGGTTAGCTTTTACTTTTCAGTAAATCTACATCACAAAATGATCTGAAGCTCGTATTTCATAATTGTAACGACTAATACTTCTTTCTGTCTTTTTATCTGCGTGTTTGTCTTTGTCAGTAACTCTGGTCACTTTCGAATAAACGATTTTTTGCTATTTTTGGCTCCGTTAATTTTTTGTTTAAATTTCTAAAGCTCCTCCAGCCCCTCCCTCTGTGCGGTCCCTGATTTAGCGCCCTCTCTTTACGCGCGCCAAATGCGCGGCTTAAAACAATGCAAAGCCAACAATGTTTTAAAAACTCTCTTTAACAAGAGTTTGATTTGAATTCGTTTCGGTATTTCCGGTGGTTCCGTTCCTTCTTTTCCGACAGTTTCGGTTGTTTCGCAGGTTTCGGTGGTTTCGTCCCGGTGGTTCGGATTGTTTCGATGGTTCCGTTCCGGTGGTTTTGTTCCGGTGTTCCTGGCTTTAGCACATGCCGATTTTGAGCTAAATCCAAACAGCTGCCACTCGATTGCACCTGAGGGACTGTTTCTCGACCCAGACTAACATAAATAACTCGTTTAACCTACCGAAAAATAAAGAAACGAATAGTTATGTTAATGTGTTTTCCTTGAGGATTTTGCGGACGAACTCACCATGATGGAGATGCTGGCACACGTTTTGTTCAGATATGCAACCGAGACGCTATTGTTACGTGAATATACCCCTTGATTATTATTTTTTGGATATTTTATCTGGATGGACCATTAGAAAAGTGATTTGGGGGTGGGGTTTTTCGGAGACAAGATTTATCCCGTAGGGTGTTTCAAAATCTGTCACGCAATCGACAAAAACGCCCTGCATCAGTCGGGTCTTACCAGCTCTAGAGTGAGCTGTTATCAGCTCCAGTTCCAACACTCCAACACTAAAACAGATCTAAGTGTGACACAGATGTCTCAACAACTTACCCAGGCATTTGGTTGATGAGCGGCAGCGTTTCTTACATTCACATATAATTATAGGCAAATTTGACAAAGGAATTTTTGAAACTTTTACATCAGATCTAGTTTGGACAACAACTCGGCTTCATTCTGCCGCTTCAAGACAATCCTTACACCTATTCGACTCCATTATATTGTGGTAAGTCAAATTCATTATCAAATGAAATATGGATTGAGAATGTCAGTTTTAAAATATGGAGCGCTCATTTCAATGTAACCGATGCGACTAGTCAATGTAAACAAACACTCTGAGGTCAATTTGAGTTCACTTAGCGCAAAAATTCTTCAAATTGGTCGACTTATTCTGAAGCGCTCGCTAAAAAACCCAACCAAAATTTTAATGTACGTTAAAACACTATATCTCGAGACTTCAAAATTAAAATTTGGGGCAATTCGGAGAATTCCCATAACCAGGAGCTCGATTTCAGTTTTGCCTATAACTATTCGTGAGCTCTTGTCAACTGGCCATTTAGAAAGCGGTTAACAAGCGTTGATTTTACACTTCAGAATCGGAAATCTGTCGTAAATAGGATGCTAGATGTCCATTTTATAGAAATTAAGTGTTAGATTGCCGATAGGTTGACATGTTTGGTTACGCGAAGCAGTTATTTCGGCCTGTCTATTTTCCCTTGTGAGGCGGCTAATTTCAGGTGTCAGACGGGCGAAATCAAAAATCTCAAATAATTCCAAATATCGTCCGTATTTCGGAAATAAACCCCAGGAGGTTTGTAAACTCGTCAGTACCTCTCTATAGACTTAAAATGAGGGTAGGTTAGGTTTTCGTCTGTGGCCACGAATTTTCCGTTTTGCTCGATTTTCCTGTGCATTCTCTCTTAAAAAACAAACCAACAATCGTGACTTACACGCGCGCATCTCCCGATGTAATTGCTTCTGACTGGCTCTTTCCGCTGTTCCCGTCTGTTGTGAGTGGTCAGAGTAATTACTTTGGTTTTAGTTTTATGACATCCAATAGAAAAGCGCTCCAATTAATAGTTGTTGTCAATTTACTGAGGAAATTTTGCAATTGCCTGGTTTAGATCAATAATATGGCTAAAGTGGAGTTCAAAAGAGATTTAAATTTAGGTAAATGACAATTTAGCAAAGTTCATCGCCACGAGCTTAGCAGACTCTCCGGTCAGCGGTCAAACTTACAAGTGCAGGCTCACGTGGATCTTTGCTGCTTCATCACGGCTAGGATCTTCGAGTCCTCGAGCGGTTTTGTAGCGGTAGTTTTGGTAGTCGTGAGTTTTAAGCGTTTCCCCACCCCACCCCACTCTATATTTTCTACCACTGATTCAATCATTGTGGCGGATGCATGGAATGGGGACTAATGGCTGGGATGCGGGGATTTGCCAGCCATGGGGGCAGTATTCATATCTAGGGGCTGGCTGGCCACGGTGGAAGCCCCTGGATACCTCAAGCACCCGTGTACCTTCCATTCAAGCGAGGCTCTCGGTTAGTTAGCCTCGGAAAGCAAACCTCTGAAGCATTGTCAGTTGGGTTGTGATGAAACTCAGGCTCAAAGTAACGCGATTTTTAAGACATTTGTTTTGCTTTTAGGTGGATTAAGGGAGAATTCGGACGCGGAAGACGGGAGTCCTCCACGTAAACGCCGCAAAACCCCGATAAGAACCTCGTTGAGAACCTCGCCACAAGTGACATTTGTCCCTGATAAAGAGGTACCTGGAAAGAGTGCCCACGGGTCACCATCCAACAGCAGAGGTCGAAAACAATAACTACTGAAGATTATTATGGTTGCTGGACTCTACAGCTGAACTGCCCAGCTATCGCTTAACTATGATATAAATCGCGTCTCTTGTGGTCTTCACTTCCAAGAGCTTTTAAATTCTAAACTGGAGACTTTAGAATTTCATTTTTGTTTTCGTCTTGACGCGCATATCGCTCAGCGAGCGATGTCGATGTGCTTTTAAATCACGTAGTGCGGGACGTGTAGGTTCGATATTTTCAACAGTTAGTGTAGATAGCTTGCATATTGTTACTTAAGACAAAAATGTAAAGTCTATTTTTCGCGATGTTTTGATCAGTGTTGCGGCTGTGTATCACGAAAGTTAGCTTTCTTGAAGATGACACTAATTTTAAACAATTAGATTATGAACTCGAGATTTCTATCGCGTAATAACTGATGAGGGCTCAGCCCGAATCAGCTATCACGCGTAGCATTCGAGAGCGAATGTAATTGTTTTAGTATAAATCTACTAATCGTTCAAAACTAAAAAACTAAATTATCTAAATCCTCCTCGCAGACACTTCGAAAACGGGAAGAAACGTCTGCCATTTTCTTGGCAACCGCTTCTCATTATCTACAACAGAATAGCGAGTAGCGTAGCCAATAATAGAACGTCATTCTTGATAGAACGCTAGTAGATTTGTACTAATTTTGTTTAGTATAAATCTACTAGCGTTCTATCACGAATGCCGTTCTCTGATTGGCTACGCTAATCGCTATCTATTCTGTGATAGATAGTAGCGGTTGTCAACATAATGGCGCGCACTTCTTCGCGTTTTCGAAGTGTCTGTGAGGAAAATTTGGATAATTTACTTGTTTCGATTTGAACGACTAGTAGATTTATACTAAAACAATTAGATTATTCGCTCTCGATTTCTATACGTGATAGAAATCTCGAGCTCGTAATCTAATTGTTAAATAGAAAAGGGTACGAAGTTCAGCATTCAAGTTATTGCAAAATATTATACTGGAAAAAAATTTGGACTGGCTCTTTTAACATGGAGCTTGACTACTTATTCATGTTCAAAGAGTTGGTGTCATTTAAAGGGGCTCTTCCACTCTATTTTAATATCAATTCAGAAAGCTAAACTGATATTGATGAAATTCCCTCCCCCTCATAAAATGGTCTAGTTTTGTCATCAAAGAGGACCTAACTGTACTCAAACTATGAATGTTGTGCCGCGTAGCCTAGGAACACAAATAGTGGAACAGAGAATTAACTCTGAAGTGTAAATTAAAGTGCTACTTAAACCCATGAATAACCCACTGGGCGTTAGCCCTAGTAAAGGGAAACAGGGAACCACACGAGGCAAAGAAAAAATCTTTTGACCTCGGTGGGAATCGAACCCACGACCTCCGGATTAGATCTACCGTTACTCTGCCGACTGAGCTACAAGGTCGCACAGAGAAAGTAGGGGACGATTTTAGATGGTGAATCGCGGCGAAGAGAAAGTAAGGGTACATATGAATGTTGTGCCGCGTAGCACTAGGAACACAAATAGTGGAACAGAGAATTAACTCTGAAGTGTAAATTAAAGTGCTACTTAAACCCATGAATAACCCACTGGGCGTTAGCCCTAGTAAAGGGAAACAGGGAACCACACGAGGCAAAGAAAAAATCTTTTGACCTCGGTGGGAATCGAACACTTTCTCTTTGCGACCTTGTAGCTCAGTCGGCAGAGTAACGGTAGATCTAATCCGGAGGTCGTGGGTTCGATTCCCACCGAGGTCAAAAGATTTTTTCTTTGCCTCGTGTGGTTCCCTGTTTCCCTTTACTAGGGCTAACGCCCAGTGGGTTATTCATGGGTTTAAGTAGCACTTTAATTTACACTTCAGAGTTAATTCTCTGTTCCACTATTTGTGTACTCAAACTAGTTACTGTCGTCTGCCATTACAGATGACAAGCATGGAAATGGTTTTAAACTTTAAACCAGTTGTTTCAAGTTGTTCCCCAGACATTTCATATGGCTTGCTAACCCCCTCCCCCTCCCCCTCCCCCTCCCCCTCCCCCTCCCCTCCCCCTTCCCGGAATTCATGTTTTTCCTCTTTCTTAGTTTTTCGAAAGCACTTTGTGTATACATCTGTAAGGGGATGTATTGGTTAAAAAAAACCGCCCCGACGGGAGTTTAAACAGCTACCATGGCAACGCTAACGAAAAGATCATTTCAAATTATAAATCGACGTCACTGCAACTGCATTGCAATAATTCCTGCTCGGTAAACTTGAACATTGCGTGGGAGCTATGGAGCTATTCAAGAACTCAATCCTTTATGACAGTGTCGTCACCGTTGGCGTTGCCGTCGTTGAAAAAAAAAAGTCCCGCTGATTTGTCCCGCTGATTTGTCGCTTGTGCTGCACTGTCCTGTGTAAGGAGACGCTAGACGCTAAATAAAACTTTCGATGAATTACTTCAACAGCGGCCCACCTCTTGCTAATGAACTGGAAAGCGAAAATAGTCATCCCTGGATATTGGAGGGACGTTATGTAGCGTGACACAAGAAACTAGCATAGATTCCTATGTAAATAAGGAGGCTATAGAGAACTTTTAGTAGTCTAAAAACACTGTCTTCATTGTCTTAGATGTGTATGAAACCTGGCCGCGTATGCGAGGGAAATTTCCTTTAAGGTGGCGAGAAGACAGTGCGGTTAGAGTTTCAGCTAAGAAATAGTTTGAAAATTGTGGTACTTTTCCGTTATCCCTTTCATGCAAATTTCATTCGCGTTCCGTTTGTTGTGAAGTTTCTTTCCTAAATACATCCCGTTACGAATTAAAACAGATTTATAACGATTCTACGGGGGCCTTGACAAGTGATCGTTGGGGAGCTCACGGTTCGTTTAGATTATGTTTTGCTAGTTTCCTAATGTGTAACACTTCAAAATAAAAGTTATTGCTCCAGCTGTGACTCCATTTTCTTTGATATTATTCTTTTGCAAAGAAGCCAGTCACACCAAAGGTTTCGCACACTTAGAGAACGCATAGGGGTGAGAAAAGATGGGTTGGGATTTGGCTTTCGAAGGCCTTTTCAAAGGAGAACAAGTGGTAGAACTAGTTTTAATCAGGCTGAATTTTATGAAAGTCGATGCCTGTGAGCCTGATTTCCATTGATCGTTGCGTTCTATGTTGACAGTTGTGTGGTCGGCGATAAGCAATCCCAACTCCAATATTCCATTGCAATATTTAGCGAAACACTGATGCGGCTGGTGGTACGGAAAATTACAATTTTTCCCTATTTCTCAGTTCCAGTGTGGCCCACAAACACATTTACCCTCACCAGTAATTCTTTTAGTCTCGGTGCCATTAGTCGTTAGGTTTTAGTTTGCGGTCACTATATACAGCAAAGGAACACACCGAGGGAGCCGAGCTGAGAGATTAGATCGTAAAACATGAAAGAAGTAGACGCCAAAACAAGAGGCACACAACAAAACGAAAACGAAAACGTTCAGTTCAACTCTTAAGGCCCCCATAGCAATTTCTCCCAGTACCAGTCACAATTCTAGATGCTATACTAACCGCCAGGCCCAGCGGTCATTGAGGGGAGAAAGGGGGTGTGCCTGGAAACGAGGCTTCAAATCTGCTTCCACTGTTTAACAATTAGTTTATGAGCTCGAGATTTCTATCGCGTGATAGCTGATGAAGGCGCAGCCCGAATCAGCTATCACGTATAAAAAAATGGTCTAGTTTTGTTATTAAAGACTATTTGAAGGTACTGAAACTGTTTACTGTCGCCTGTTTTTACGGATGGCAAGGATGGAAATGGATTGAAACTTGAAAAAATTGGCCAATTTTTTCAAGTTTAAATTTTTCAAGTTTTGATGCTACGTCTTCAAAAAATCCCCAAGGAATTTATTATGGTTAGCCCTCTCTGATAAAATTAATTTGATATCTTCATTTTAGCTTTAGAGAATCATTTTGTTTATGAGTTAAGCCTCAAAGTAATGCTTTTAGCACAGAATTGACCTAAAACAGCAAAATCCTCGTGACACTGCCCCTTTAACAGATCGCATGGATTCCTACATCGTGTCATCTTTAAGCCACTCGTCTGCTAATGAAACCTACACTAGTGGAAATACCGGCCTAAGTTAGTATACCCACACAAGTACACACAACAATGTCTTCCTTATACCTGTTACTCTCTTACGTTGAGAATTAAACCCTGGTGAATTTATCCTTTTTTGCGAACTGAAACGTCAAAGGGGAAAAATCTGCTATCAAAAGCTTCTGACGCTATTCGATATTCGGGGCTTCTTAGAACTCTGGCGTGGAACCGTAGTAAACAGAAGTCAACTTTAAAGCGATAAAGAGAAGCTAATGAAAGTGAAGCGCAGGTTTAATTGAAGAGAAAGAATCAAAGAAAGAAAGAATCAATTTCCAACGCTATGACACTAGAGGCCTACATTGCTTGCCAAACTTTCGATGCGCTTTTCGGGGAGACTGGGACGGGTAGTCACGTGACATGTGAATTTATTATCGCAACGCGAAAGATGTCTTTTTGATGAATTGGGATCAGACAAATCAGTCAGGAATATGAGGTAATGCAGCCGTTTGATTCACTTATTCAGGCTTGATTTGTTGCTTGACGTTAGCTAACATTTTAATCTTGCTACGGAGTGAAGACTGTGGTGAAATGGCGTCGAATTTTATGGTCACGCGTGATGTAAACTTTCGCCAACATTAGCGGCGTACGTATCAGAAACTGCCAACTGAAACGTGACCGTTAAACCATATCCTCGGAGAATTTGCTCTGACAAATTTACATAGCATACGCGTTACATATTTAATCTAAGTTCATTATCGTGTGGTTTCTATATAGCCAAACTTATTCTTCGTTCGGTGGGGAAATCTTATCAACGGATGTTTTATAAACAACTGGTTTTGTCAGCCGGTCTTCAAAGTTTCGTTACACAATATTAGAAATCGTGATCGGATAAAACACTGAAGTATTCGGACTCGCTCAGTCCACAACGATTATGTTTAAAACACAATTTTGAGATCACGAACATTTGTTCCGCTGAACAATAAATTACAATGGTGCTCTTTAGTTTTAGGATTGAAAAGCTCAAATCTCAAACAGGAAAATGGAATGGAAGTCTCGGGAGTGCATTCCTTAGAAATTAGACAGCGAAATTTTCTTGTCTACGGAAATCGCGTGGTTTTCCGATGACACACGGCTATGTTTGCGCCGTAAGGCGTAGGTTTTAACTTCAAATTTTGATGATTACATCTTTCAATACCGTGGGAGGTTCTAGCTTGTCAAAGAGCCTTATTAAATCAAAGTTTTACAAGACCGGAGAACAGATCAGGTAGGTGGGTTGTTTGATTCGACTCCGAGTTTCGCGTGCTGGGTACAATAGACTAGTGAACTTGTCATACGAGCGCTTCTCGCCTGACAAAATGAAGCCGTTGACAGCCAAACGATAAATAATTTTAAATGTAATGTTCAGCTTGGTCCTAACAAAATTGAGGACTTAAATACACTGTACTTTGCGAGAAAATGAGACGAATTAAACGCACTACACTTTCTACAGCTTTCAAGCCCAAACTGATTGACTCTAATGCGCTTAGAGCTTGCGATCCGAATTTCAGACCCCTTTTTCATCTTTTTACTGTTTGACGTCTTTTTCGGCCATTTTCAGTCACAAATTTTCCATTTGCTAACCAAATAAATGTAAACAGAGTAAGACGCACTGACCGGCTAAACTTAAGTTTAATGACCGACTGCGACCGGCCGCAGGTTGTGCTTCACTAACAAACCAGGGCTATTCAGACTTCGAGCTGCTGCTTTTCCGAACTTAGTCAGTATTATCGGAATCTTTTTTAATTCGACGTTCTCTCGACGATTGGAACCAAGTTGTGCTGTTGCTGTAGTGCAGTGTGTAGCTAAGCAAGATTGTTCTTTGTAGTCACCTTGCCATGCACTCGCGGCAGTAAGGCGGTTTGTGGTTGATTTATTCTTAGAACTATGTAGAAGAAAGTTTTTTTTCTTGGGGCAAATATTAAATTCGACGTCCGAAGCCAAATCATGCTGCATTCGAACCCGCGTGGTATGGCCGTACCTGCCTGTTAGCTCTGATACTGATCGCTGTTCGGCACTACTGCACGAGAAAGTCGTTGCATTTCCTTCTATTCATTCTTAAATTGTCTTTCTATAGCGGACAGCAATTCTTGAAGCTGTTCAATTGAATAACGCTTAGCAGATTGATTTGAAATGTTCCTCCATGATCTCTGCACCGGCTGAACTCATTCTTTATGGTGACAGTTGACGCTGTGTGCATATCTTTCCCTTCTAACTTATACAGTCGGGTACACCACACCGTTTGATAAAATTAGAACCAGAACTGAGCACTGCTTAGAACTTCGATTCTGTGTAGTAAATGTATAGCATAGGCCAACGAACGATTCAGCAAAACTGAAGTTCATAGAATCGAAAGAGTTCCGAATCGAGGTACCGCCGGACTTACCGTTTGACGTTCTTTCGTCGACCCTAGCCATCCTGCTTTTTGTTTTCGGAGAGATGAATGCCATATACTTTTTCCTTGATATCGAGTACCGTGCCAGATTCATGTGGCTAGCCTTCTTCAAAGTAAAATTGTGTGAAATTGGAAAGTCCGTATCGAAAAAACAACAGTGCACCGAAAGAACCATATTGGTTTTTGCAAATCTGGTTGAATCTTCAACAATGCCGTTACAAGTGCTTTCTTGGTGATTTGGCATTGAAAGTAATGATCCTACATGTATACGGCCGAATTATTTGGTAAGAAAACTAAAAGGTGTTTTTGGTCGAAACTATTAATGGCACCTCAAAGCGGAATTGTCCGTCCACCTAATCTGCCTAAAACGAATTTGAAAACTAGTTTCGAATCGTTCTCACTATCTTATCATATTGCATCCCTTTTCAGTTTATAACCGCTGCTCACCTACTGAGAGGGAAGTTGGTTGGCGGAAACTGACAACAGAGCAGAACAGACAGCTAGCGAGCGAGTTGGATTTCAGTTTCGATTGGTCGCCAACATGTCTCTATTCAAGATGCCTCTTCAGCAGTTAAACCCGCACATCATGTGCGTGCTGTGTGGGGGATATTTGGTGGACGCAACAACGATTATCGAGTGCCTGCATTCTTGTAAGTGAACCTGATTATGTTATCGCCTTGAACAGCTATACAGCGAAAAGGTGATTCAAGTTCGGAGACGGCACGGACTTCAAACTTGAAACTTAACTTTTTTACGGAATCAGAAATGTTAGAGTACTCAGATACAAGACAGTTTTGTCAGGTTATAGCTGAGATCGTTTTGAAATTATCGCTTTCAAAATACATGCTCCTTATAGTACTTGTTTGATGGAACACAAATTCGAACCGATGTCCGCTGGTTCGATTCTTTAATCGCATCCGTTTGTTTCCCACAGGAAACTCGAAATATCTATCAGTGCCTACGTCGTACCTACCGACGTTGTGTTATCATTCGATATAAAGATATATATTTTTTATGTAGAGCTTGATGCATTTTGCAGTCTGGGGCCGAATATAATCACGCTGATCCGCTTAGCAGATTTTAGGATTATGTGTCAGCAAGTGAATACCCAACTTAAGACTCGATCCAGCACTTTCAACTGGCAAGTGCCGATCGCAATCAGTTCTAAACTCTTTTCCTTTACTGTAGCAAATAGCGTTTCACATAGGAGAAACTTGTCGTTATCTTGACGTTGTAAATAGGACCTCTTGCCTCGTTTGAACTTCTAAAGAATTACCTAATAACAAGATCCTAGCTCGCAGACAATACCACAAAATCTTGAATTTGTTGTGTTATTATGCAGTTTGTCGCAGCTGTATCGTGAAGTATCTTCAAACATCATTTTACTGCCCTGTTTGTGATGTTGAAGTCCATAAAACGAAACCGTTGTTACACATTCGGTAAGTATATATACGTATATGTGTATATAAAAAAGAATTCTCTTAATGATTTCAGAATTTTATGCTTATCAGATCGGTAACAAGAAAAGTATATGCAAATTTGTAAAGACTGTAAAATTGTCCTTGTCTTTATTCAAATATTTGAAAAAAACTGCTGTACCGTAAACGAACTAGTGTTTTTTCAGTAGGAATTTAAGAGCATTACTCCTATCAACAATACGAGACAAGTACCATTTTTCCTAGAGTTGCTCATAGCAGAATTACAGTACAACATCAGTTTAGTTGACATGCAGCAGTGCATTGACGAATTTCCGCCATAAGGGACTTTGAACGGTGTTTCTCGGTAAAATATCAAACTCAGCCCACTTATGACACCGAGTCCGGGAATTTAAATTCAGGCTTAATTTTCACTACTGCCTAAGTAGTGTTTATAACTGCGATGATCATTCACATATTCATTCTTTATAATTAATCCGCAGTTACGTCATTCACTGCAATAGGCCCCACATTAGGTTAAGTGCACATGGTGAGAGAGGGTACTCAATTGTCTTTTTTTGTTCCGCTAATCACGTTTAATGTATTGTAATACGCGCGACTTTTATTCTACCCGGCTATAAGTTGAGGCACTGTGGTCGCTCCGTTCACTGGAGTTCACTTGTTTTCTTTTGTCAGACCTGACCGCCCTCTGCAAGATATCGTCAACAAGCTTGTTCCGGGCTTGGTGTTTGGTAAGTGTGTAAAAAGAAAAAAAATCAGAAATTAAGAGTGTTCTTCGATGACAGTAGTACATATGATTGTTCTTATGGTGTCTATGTTTCTTTTCTTATCCTTTTTTACCAGACGAAATAAAACGCCGTCGAGAATTCCAAGATAAGACAGGGAAAACCATTGACGGTGATAACACGGAAGGTAAATTAAATACCCAGTTGGAGCACTTTCTAACAACTGCTCCCAGGATGGAAGCATTTAATACTAGTCTGTACTTGTCAAGTATCTACCAGGAGAGTTATTGCGGCGGGGCCATTTTCGCCAATTCCAATTTTGTATGTAACTCTGGCAGAATTGGTCAAAACTTCCAAAATGAGGTATGCATGAAAAGACCTGGATCCTTTCTCTTAGAAAATGATTGCATAGCCTAAAAAATGACTGCAGTATCAACGTTTGAATTCGAATTTCACCTCACGAGTCGTATACGAACCAATTCCAGTTCAAACGTCGAACTTTTCAGACTTTTCATGCGCCGAATCAGATCGGCCTTTTTGGGTCGACCCGAGTGCATTAAATTCCACATCGATTCAGACGTTCAATTAAATGCGACTCTTTTCATTTTTTCGTGTACATGGATTGTAGGCAGGAATTGCATTAAAATAACTTATGTATTAAAGGAGTGACACTAGGCGATTTTTACGCCGATCGCCGCGATCGGCGCCCGGTGCAACGATTGTGATTTTCGTCGATCACCGTTATCAGTGTATAAAATCGCCGCTATCTGATATGTCAGATATCGGGGATTAAATTCGCCGGCATTCGCCTCGTTTGCCTGTTCCCGCGATTGTATACGCTCATCGCTGCGAATCGCCAGTTAAGTCAACCAATCAAACTGGGCGAGTTTCTCACATGACTTTTCAAAATAGCCGACAACAATGACGCGTGGTTTTGGACAGAGGAAAAAGAAGCAAATCTGATCAAAAAATCGCCTTGCGTGCTCGCATCAATCGCCAGCGAACTTCGCTGGCGATCAAATTCGCCGCGACCGGGGCATAAAATCGCCTAGTGTGTCGTAGGCTTTAGACTCGGCGCATAAGAAGTCCTAGTCTTACTTTCATCGTTTTATGCGACTGAGCCGGTCGAATTTAATAGTTGGTTCGACCCAAATCAAATCCAAAGAATTTAATTGATCCAAACGTCGAACTTTTCATGCGCCGACGAAACAAATCGTTTGATTCCGTGCATGAAAAGTTCAACGTTTGAACTGGACCTAAATGTCGTTCACTAAAAGATCACAGCAACAACAGATACCGTTTCAATCGAACAGTCACAAATCGTTACTCGGATCGTTAGTGCGATTAACTGTTTGCGCTTTGTCTTTTCTGAGACAGTGAATTAACCTTTGCAGGGTGAGCTGACTGTTATTGTGACGGCGAGTCAACTAATATGCGGTGTGTGAGAGTTATCTGAAACGTGGGCGAATTTTTTATGGACGAGTCTGAATGTGGGTGAATTCACAGACATTCATAGAAATAATAATTTTGATAACGTTGTTCCCTGTTATTCTTTTTGATTTCTGACAGGTGAAACTACCACCGAAAATACAAATAAAACGCAAGCGAAAAGACGAACCAGCGCTGAAGAACAAATGGAAGATCCCATCTGTATCACCCTTGAATATTACGGGTAAGTTTAAAGTAGACGAGCACTTGTATGGTAATGGCCGTATGTATTTCAGAGTCGGATTATTCGTCTTGATGACTTCTCCGTCAGACGAATAACTCGTCTAGGTGTGATTGATTGTTCTCAAAATTTCACAGTTTGTTCTCGAATTGAACGGTTTGATTTATGCACAGTCTTTCTTCCTCGGGCTGCATTCACCAATTTACGTTGCTTTTGAAGGGGTTTACTTACGAAATGCGATGTTGCGTTGATGACTTTTCCACTGACAACTGTGTCAATTGATCTACTTCTGTCTCTTATTTTGATCCTATTTAACTTAATTTCAGGAGAAAAAGGAACTGGAGCGAACGACAGGTCAGTTCTTACATAAGTGCTCATGACTTCTGAATATACTTAGGTAATAAATGACTGTGAATATATGAACACCATATATTGGGGGGGGGGGGGGGGGGCAAGGGTATTTTCGTGACGCCATCATCCGGTTTTTTTGTGCTCTGTGAATCGTGAGTTGATAAAAAAACTGTTCCTTGAATCGTGATTGAAGTGTATTCCGTGAGGCGTGAAATGCAAAAGTCCTTGGCTGTGAATCGTGAATAGATAAGAAATAAATCGTGTATGTCTAAAGTTGAGTTCGTGGCTGAATTTCACTGCATTGTGATCAGATTTTTTCCGTGACCTCAGTGAATTTAACACTTGAGTCGTGATTCGTGAGATCGAAAATTTACTATTTTGACTTCGTGACAAGACCACCCCTTGTCCCCCCCCCCCCCGATATATCATGGGTTTATTTCGAACCAACAAAATGACCAGCTCCCAGCTGGCGTGTTAGCTCAGCTGGTAGATCACTGCACCGGTATCGCAGAGGTCACGCCGGGACAAGCCTGAATCTCTTTTAGGCTTTATTTTCATAACTGCGCGGATGGTTTACTCATCTTCAAAGTTAGGTAAATTGTTTTAATTGGCACATTCTTAACAAGCGCAAACTGACCTTTTTTATTCTCCATAGTCCTTCAAGTGATCTTTTAATTTTAGAAAGTTGTTTCCTCCTTTCTAACCCTTTGGTTATGGTATTCATACAATTACATAGAGCTATGTCATTTTACTTTATCAGCGTCAGGCACTGATGTCAACTGTTTCTATCCCGTATTTGTTCTTGACTAACGGTTTGTCACTTTTATTTCCATTAGTCAGCAAGTGCTTACTTTCCGTTGTTATGTTGTGCACGATGTTTCCTTCTTCGTTCATGTATTTTCCCAAACTCCCTGAATCGTAAAAATGTCCATCCCTTTACACCAAAGCCGAGAAAATCACTGCAGGCAATTTATTTGTTTTTTTTTCTGTCGCAAAATCCGTTCGTCGATAAAATTACACACACTAAAACCAACGCTTTGGACTACCTACTGCAGCAAAGTTTTGCGGTTTCATTTAGCATTTTTCTCTCCTTAGATTTTCCCGACTCGTTATCTTCGATGTCCCTCTGCAGTGACTGTTAATGTACTGAAGAAATTTCTGGTTTTGAAGTTTGCTATTCCCAACACACATCAGGTAGAAACGAATTTACACCTTATTTTAAATTCTCCGAAGAGAGTTTTGGTGCAATTTTGACGGAATTTGACAGATGGACAGTTCCAGACTCTCCCGTTTTCCTTATCGATTGATTGAATGACTGACTGACAGGCGGTCGGACGGGCGGACTGGTTGACAGACTGAGTGACAGATTGACCGACTGACAGATGGAAGGACTAGCGATAGGATAGACTGAATGACAGATGGATATGACTGACTGACTGTCTGACTGACAGATGGAAGGACCAGTTATAGGACAGACTGAATGACAGAAGGATATGACTGACTGACTGTCTGACTGACAGATGGAAGGACCAGTTATAGGACAGACTGAATGACAGAAGGATATGACTGACTGACTGTCTGACTGACAGATGGAAGGACCAGTTATAGGACAGACTGAATGACAGAAGGATATGACTGACTGACTGTCGGACTGACAGATGGAAGTATCAGTTATAGGACAGACTGAATGACAGATGGATATGACTGACTGACTGACAGATGGAAGGACCAGTTATAGGACAGACTGAATGACAGATGGATATGACTGACTGACTGTCTGACTGACAGATGGAAGGACCAGCGATAGGACAGACTGACTGACGAATGGATAGACTGATGTGAATGATATGTGAAATAAATCACACAACCGCGAGGATCATACTTCATATGGATTGATGCTAACACACGATTCATTTACAGACTGACTAAATGACTGACTGGCTGGTGGCTGGTAGAGAGGTTAACTGACTGACTCACTAACGGACACACTGACTAACAGGACGAACACAAGTCAGGTGTTAGGAGGGATGGACTGGCTGACTGACGGATTGACTGATTAACGGACGGATTTGCTAAATGATCGACTGATTAACTGACTAGTGGACAGGTAGAACGTACGACAGACTGGCTGACTCTTATTGACTGACTACTGGCATTCGGACGGACGGACAGCTTGCTTGTATGCCCGCCTGTTGGCCAAACTGACCGACTGTCTGACAGAATAATCGATTTCTCGATTTTTTTTACGCCCGATGTTCAGATGAAGCGATGGTATTTGTCAACTTCATTAACCTAATCGTTCGCCAATTCTTTTTCTTTTCAGGCCGCACTCATACGTGCCGATGAGCTGCTTAGCGATTCACTCACCATGAAAGAAGTCTCCCAGATATATGGACTCTATGCTAAAGTAAGACTGACTTTAATTTCTCATTAAATTTTTGTTCTTGCCTTCCAAAAAAAAAAAAAAAAAAATTGCCTCCACCCAATGTACCGTACTCAGTGATAGCGATGTGCCACCATCACTGCAACACAGAGTATTAAGTTTGGAAAACTAAATAATGTCGGACAGACACTGATTAACCCTTTAACTGCCAAAGACGCATATGTATATATACGTCATATAAACACCGTTAGTGCTTTGAAAACCTACAACCTTCCCAAATCCAGTGCTATGGTTGAAATGAATCATTCTTCTTGCCAAATGCTTTGCTTTGAAGTTTTTCGGACAAAAATATCGTTTGAAGCTTAAAGTCTAAGTGGGCAGTAAACTTCGACTCCAGTTCTTAAAATCTGTTCCACATTTTCCTGCCCACTTCTTTAGCGCGACGCGGATAACGCTTTTGATTTCACTTTCATTCACTTGTCTGTAATTTTCGCCTGAATGGCCCAATGGAATTCTGGGTAATTCTTGTATAACGGCGACATGGAAGTCTGCCAATTGCCATTTCAGATACTTTTTAGAAGTGTCGAGCCTCCCGGTCCTGCTGACAAAATAGTGCACCGATTGCATTATTTACAAGACAAACTCGCCAAAATTGCCATGCCAGGTCCCTGAATCCATTCACAGAACGACCAGAAACACAATCTCACTTTCGGCGGCGCTCTTGCTGTGAAATTGTTTTTCACCTCTGTTTTCCTTCAGAGGATTGTCTATACCCACGAACCCAGCTTTAGGATGCAAGGAATGGGGCTTCTGAGGTGGCAAATGGCTCGAAAAAGACACTTCATATGTATAAATCAAGTACCTACCGAATTATAGCTGCAGTGATCGTTTACAAACAAACGACAGCTAGCGTGACGAGCGTACCAAGAAAGATAGAGCCTTCGGTGTTGTAGACCAGCAAAATCTCAACCCCTTATATGGAATTGCAAGGTCTTCTTGACCTCCTGCCCTCAGGAAATTATAAAAAAAAAGACGTATAAAAAGTCGGCAGTGAAAGGCTTAAGGCAAAACACAACTATTTAAAAATTCAGGGGTGTAAATAGCTTGCAGGGCCAATATGGCCGATATGGTGGGATGTATCGCCACTTCCCTTGCCTGGGGTGCTAGTCCATCGCAGGATACCCAGCATGAAGTGGCTAGGAGTATCAAGGGATTCTAGTCCATCACAGGACACCCAGTATGAAGTGACAAGCAGTATTACTACTAGCCCTGGACGGGGTGCTAGTCTATCACAGGATAGCCAGCATGAAGTAGCTAGAACCAGTACTACTCCCCCTGAGGAGATGCTAGTCCATCACAGGATACCCAGCATGAAGAGACTAGGAGTATTGGCCATGTTCTAAACGAGTAAGGGTCTGGGAACGAATCCAAACTTGAAAATCAATGGCATTGAACTAAATGGATTCTAGTATGAAAGGATACTTTCAGCAAGTTTGACCATGTTTGGTCAAAAAGTCGCCAGTTGACATGCATTTAGATCTTTAAAAATACTATACAAATGTCTCTATTTCGGAAAGTGTGTCCCTCCAAACCATACAAAGTCTCTAATTTTAACAATTTCAAAAGCTTTTGTTTCAGCTCCAATTCGACTGAACAGCGTCAAAGTTGGTAAGGTGACCATTTTTGAGATGCTCTTTCATGCAGTGTAAACAATTTTTCCCAATCCATTAATTTTAAAACTCATTCCCAGGCACGCACTCGTTTAGAACATGGCCAATTACTACTCACCCAAGATGAGGTGCTATTTCATCACAGGATGCCCAGCATGAAGCAACAAGGAGTATTCCCACAACCCCTTTGATCGGGTGCTATTACGTCATAGGGTTTCGCATCAGTAGATTTACACCAGTACACATCTATACACAGAGGCACTGTAAAGCTAATTTCTTGTACAAGGAAACGGCACAAAAAATTGAGTTCCCAGACTTCCCCCGACCGTCCGCTTTCGCGTCCGAAAGGCAGAAGTAGTACGATATTTATTCCTCGGAACTGGCCAGATATTTTTGTTCGCACTCTCAAGGCGCGTTCTTTTGGTAGTGCCCTGGTTCGGTTTAGGAAAACAAGAATCTACAATGCAGATTCTGAGAACGGAATCCTCTTGACGAGGAGAACTTTAGAGACAGTTACATAGAGTAGGCTGGATCTGACTTCCGGTGCCTTGGTTACGGCGTGGCGCACCACGTTTAGAACGCCAAAACTTTCCGAGATTTCGAGTAAACTGTATTCTGTTCACTTTGCTCAGTTTGCTATCGGGGGCACAGGCAGGGAATGCCTTTCCACTCATTCCGATGGAAGAATAGGTCCCTAAAGAACACGAATACCATCTTCTTCGGTTATTCCTAAACAGTCCCTCAAAGATTTCCCCGTCGCTGAGCGACTCAGGGAGGACAATTTGGCTCGTTTGCGATCACATTTAATGTATCGAGACAATATTTTGGATCCCTCGATCTTGCGAAACGAAATGCATACCAGAATTAGTACGAACTAGTTGGATATATTCATCTGGGTGAAAGATTTTTTTTCAGGGAGTGTTACGGGTATACAGGGCGTTTGTCACGTAAGGAGGCTCGCACCAGTTTTTTTGGCCTTGTGGTGTACCTGTTGAAATCAAAATTTCCTATAGAAGACGAGCTTCGATTTCCTTGACACTACAACATCTTTTTGACGTATGGTCAAAATTTGTTTTCTCATTGGTTTCCAAGCAACAGCTGTTACCATTCCGATGGCAGAATAGGTCCCTAAAGAACACGAATACCATCTTCTTCGGCTTTTCCTAAACAGTCCCTCAGTAATTTCCCTGTCGCTGAGGGACTCAGGGAGGACAGTTTGGCTTGTTTGCGATCACATTTAATGTATCGAGACAATATTTTGGATCCCTCGATCTTGCGAAACGAAATGCATACCAGAATTAGTACGAACTAGTTGGATATATTCATCTGGGTGAAAGGCTTTTCTTTTTTTTTTTTTCAGGGAGTATTACGGGTATACAGGGCGTTTGTCACTTTATAGCGACGATAACGCGTGGCCGCTGATTTTGAACAACGCCAATTATCTCGAAATCCATTCAGACACTTCATAACGAAGCTTAAATAGTGTCAATTGCTCAAGTCCGGCTACTTGAACGACAAATTAGAAAAAAATCTGTAGGAGCGTTTTCAAGTAAATTGAAAATAACGTTTTAAAGGCCGTTTAGCCGGACTTGAGTAGTTTACACCCTTTAAGTTTCGTTATGAAGTGTCTGACGGGATTTTGATATAATTTGCCCGGCCTTACTCAGAATCAGCGGCCACGCGTTATCGTCGCTATGGTAACAGCTGTTGCTTGGAAACCAATGAGAAAATAAACTTTGATCATACGTCGAAAAGATGTTGTAGTGTGAAGGAAATCGAAGCTTGTCTTCGATAGGAAATTTTGATTTCAACAGGTACACCCCAAGACCAAAAAAACTGGTGCGAGCCTCCTTAAACCTACTTTAATTACCTGGATCCCAATTGTCTCCGGTATGTCAGCGGTGTAATTGGAAGGTCATAGGTTCCATACCTGTTGGAACAGGCATACCAAGAAAAAAGAAATTGCGGCGCAAATTACTTTTTTCCTTGTGTGCCTGTATCACCCACTAAAAAGCACATCTTTTCACCAGGCTCAAATTTCTTTCATTGCGTTTTTTATGCATTGAGGGTTATTCTTTTCACACTTTGTTGCAGTCATTTCTGGATCTGCAGTACTCGTTCTTGGATGTTGGCCACGAAGAAACCGCGGCAAAAAATAGCGCCGGCAAAGTCGACGAAGTACCACAAAAGAAACTGAAAAAGTGTCAAGATGAAGAAATGCCCAAGCGAGAAAACGAAGAAAGTTTTATTATAAAAACAGAACCGACTGTAGTCGAACCGAAACAAACTTTATCTGAGCCAAAGGATGGCACGTCAAGCGAACAAGCAGTTAAAAACGACATCCTAACAACATTCCCAGAGACTCCCCCCAGTTTTGAACTCGATGCCAGTGAACTATGTGCGAAGCAGCACGAGAAGTAATGGCTAGTTAACTGGATTCGGCAAGTCCGGGGTCCAGACTAAACAACCCAAGTAACCTTCTAGGACCAAGGCCAAGATGGTTTTTTTGAAGTTCAATTTAAAACCTGTTCCAAGAACTGGAGGGAAGTAGCTCGACAAATCACGATACTTGTACGTGGAACTGCAGTTCTCGACGTACTCATTTTTTCCTCTCTAGACATGCAATCAATCGTTCCTCGATGAAAAATCTACAAACATTGTTACGTGCAACTCTCTTTTTATTGATTTTTTTCCAACTTGAAGTGGCTCCTAGAGCACTGCAGTAAATGCCCGTAACATAATAGTATGAGAGGTGATCAGAGGTTAATGGCCTCTCATCCGTCATCTCGCAAAAATAAAGAAATATGATCAGGTGTGATTTGAGTCCTCCTGTGTTGCCGTGTTCATACGGGTTTGCGTTTTAGTTTTGTTTTTAGCACATTGGGCAAAGCCCTCGTGATGCTGGTAATAAAACTTTTCTCGTGCTTTTTAAACAACAATTCTCGTTATAAGTTTGTTCAAACTGCGAGCAAGTACTTTATCTGTTATATGAATGGCCAATAACCTTATTCCAAAATGGTGGCCAATTTATCATTCTTTTGTTTGCATCTTAATTAGCCCTCTGCCTCATTTTCACTTCAAAATTCTTTTGTATTTTGTACATGTTGACGAGGCAAAGAGGGCTAATTAACATGCAAACAAAAGCATAATAAATTGCCTGCCATTTTGGAATAATGTGTATGTAACACGAAGAGGTAGATTTCAAATCATTTCTTCGATGGAAAAGAAACCAGTATTATTTTATGGAGATTTTTCCTAGACACAATGTTGAAACTTGAAAAAGTTAAACTAACGTTTTCAAGTTGTAATCCATTTCTTCCCCGTCATCCGTGGCCATAGGCAACCGCAAATAGTTTCAATGCTCATATTAAGTATTTCGTAGTAAAACTGCAATATTTTTTAATGTTCCAATAATGCAAATACATGTTTGAATTCGGATCCAAATTATGTGACAGTGCCCCTTTTAACGTTGAAAGGTTTCATGTCCCTTCATTTCCTTTATCTGCCATCTTGTCCTGTCTTTAATTACTTTTTGTACCACTAAAGCCTGGTTTTCACTAGCGACGCAAGCACAAGCGCAGGCACAAGAGCGTTTATTTCACTGTGAAAACGGGCTTAACGCAAGCACAAGCGCAAGGGTCAAAATTTTTCCTTTTCCTTGTGCTTGCGCTTATGCTTGCGGTCGCTTGCGTAGTGTTCGTTTTTACTTGGCATAAGCTACTTCTGTTTGCGCTTGTACTTGCTTGAGTTATGAACACTACTTTTAGCAGAAGTGAAAATGAAGCCTGAAAAAAAACCAGACTTGTACGGGATTGGGTGTCAGTAACATGCGGAAACTACGGAATCGTATAATAATTTTGTTTTATTACATTATACATCATAGTGTAGTGTGCAGCTTGTGTGAAACAGCCGTTTCTAATGTTGCACAACGTTGTATAGGGGTTATTGACCAAGCTTGTTCGGTCAAGATGGCGGGATATTGGCCAATTCAAGTTCTTTTTTTGCGTGTTTATGGACTTCGACTTCGTGTAGGTCCATAAACACGCAAAAAAAGAACGAGGCCAATATCCTGCCATCTTGACCGAACAAGCTTGGTCAATAAAGGATTTATTATTATTTATTATTAAAGGACGCCATTAAAAGAAAGTAAAACGCGGGACGAACGGGCTATCCCGAGCGGTCAAGATGGCTCCATCTTGACCTCGCTGGTAGCCAATCACAGCAGGGGAATTGATTCATCTTGACCGCTGAAAGAGCCAGTCATATAATAAAAGCTAATAATAACTGTTACAAAACAAAAAAGAAATAGCTACTTGCTCCCCCATTGTTCTCGCATGTATACATTTGTTTGCTTTTAAATCGGGTTAATTCATTGTGCGGATAGCATTCATTGTGATGAATCAAAGGGTTTCCTTTGCTTCTGGTCTTAAACCCTGCCGCATAGGGGTAGATGATCAGTTTAGAACCCTTAAGGTGGCATGGTATCCTAGAAAATGTATGAAAATCATAGGTTTTTTGCTAAAAGTGAGTTAGGGGGTGGCTCCTCCAAAACAATTTACCATTTGCTTCTAAGTCTCTGACCAGGCTTCAATCTTGCACCAAGGGTTGTCCGGGCACCATCAACTTTAAATGAAACCTCCACAAGTGAAGATTGGAGCCTTGTGAGACAAGGCTCATTGCTTTTAGGTCCCTTGTCCACGAACAACAAACTGTCAGCAGATTGAAGCGAACGTTCGAACAAAGCTTGTTTCATTCGCAGTGCCAATAAGCAGTTCTTTGAAATTGGCAAGGCTTAAACCTTCTCAGCCTTTTATCATGAGCTCCGGAACCTGCAAATGACCCAAAACACAGTAATTAAGGTCAATTTTGGCACATTCCAAGCTAAATTCTGCAAATGATTTGGCCAAACAGAGAGGGAGTCCAAATGAGAGTCGAGTATGGCCACGTGACCAGCTGTCATGTGACAAGATACATACATAACAATACCCATCAAAATATTTGGAGAAATAAGAGTTTTAATAACCCCCCCCCCCACTTAACTCACTTTTAGCAAAAAACCTATGAATTCCATACATTTTCTAGGGTACCATACCACCTTTTCATTGCAAACTAAAAAGTACTCTGTCTTACGAGAACATCGTGCGAGTGAAACACTTCATTCCAAGCTAAATTCTGCAAATGATTTGGCCAAACAGAGAGGGAGTCCAAATGAGAGTCGAGTATGGCCACGTGACCAGCTGTCATGTGACAAGATACATACATAACAATACCCATCAAAATATTTGGAGAAATAAGAGTTTTAATAACCCCCCCCCCCCCCCCCTTCCCTTAACTCACTTTAAGCAAAAAACCTATGAATTCCATACATTTTCTAGGGTACCATACCACCTTAAAGTGAATATTATATAGAGGGTTTTCAAGTGACGTCATAAAAAACTGTAATTCGATAGTAAACAGACTTTTGCATTTTTATCTTCATGACATAAAAGACATTTTAAAAATATATCTGCTTGCATGTTTTCAGCTCGGTAGCTTGCTTTGTTTTGAAAATAGAGCAGTTTGCATTTTAGAGTATTTCACAGTGCGTGACATAAAGATGTCTGCTCACAAGCATTTCACTTGCATGAAAACATCGATTCATCGTGTGTTTTTGAGGTTTGAAAAGCCAACAAGGCAAGAGAAGCGTCTATGTGAATGTTTGAAAGCTCAACAGAAAGAACAAAGCCTTTGAGATAGCTAAAGTAAGGAACATATGTTTAACTCGTTTCCTGCCGCCATCTTGCATGGTGTCCCTCAGAGGGGCGCCAAGATGGTGTTTCCATACAAGACACTATAATTTTGACTGGTACATTTTGCCGAATAACTCGAGTACGGGATATCGCACTGCCCTGAGACTTTGGCATGTTGCTTGACTTTATCTATTGAATGGTTGATAATTTTAATTTTTTTTACTTTTTACTCTATAGTGCATGACAGGTGGCGGTCAAACGACAGCGTGACAGTTTGATCAGAGCTTTGGGACACTCAGTAGAAAATAGCGCTGTGCACTATAGGAAGATTCATGGTTACTACCAAGCACTGCTGTTGGGGTGAATGCTAAAATGACTCCAGATATCCTCAAAAATGACCGAAATTTGCCGAGAGAGCCTGCATACAGGCTCTTCTTTTGACCACGCGAATCGAGACCGCGCGCCATTTGAAAGCAAAATCGAGACCGCGCCCAATTCAAAAACAAAATCGAACCAAAAAACGTATCTGAATCGACCAAATGAAGAGCCTGTATGCAGGCTAGAAGCATCGGGAATGAAAGTCTTCATACCGTTTCCAAACTAATAAATATACTTTACAAATTAATGTGATCAAGTAAGCTGAATCCACTCTAAGGGCACATCCCACAAGCTTTACGTTTTCATTGCAAACTAAAAAGTACTCTGTCTTACGAGAACATCGTGCGAGTGAAACACTTCATTAGCCTCAGACCTCTGCACTTTAAGGTTTTGCAAAATTTTCTTCACGATGTTTTGCTTTGGAGAGTGTCAGCTCTCACAAATGGCCAAAGATTGCCCTGCAACAGAGAATGCGAGAACAGACCCACAGAGTGATTATTTTTCTTTCCACTGAAGATGGATAGAGCACTCCACCATCCCCTTTAATACAATTTGGCATTTTGTAAAATGTATCCCCATCTCATGTTTGTCAGGCCAGCAATAGTATAAATATTACTAATAAACTCGGCAATCTATAATACGTGTATAGTTTAATAAAGAGAGAAGAAATGTTGTTAGATGGAAAAGAACGCAAGCCGGCCGATTGAATAAACGGAGACGAAGCCAAGTTGCTATTTTCTTGCAACTCTGAACGGGGAGGCTCCGCCCCGAGGTCCGACCCCTTACCCTTTTATATACCACTTTTGACAGAAAAGGTACCGCTTTCATATACCTTCCATTGACAAATAGTACCCCTTTCTTATACCTAAAACAGGAAGTCTTCTAGTCATTTTCATGTAGCATTCAATAAAGTAAGACAGTACAATCATAAAGTACGTCTGTTCGAAATATTTTAATGAAAAGTCCTTGTAAATACCTAAATGACAGATTTCTCTACCCTTTCATATACTTCGACTCGTGAAATCCCTACCCTTTCATATACCTGCGGCTTGAAAAAGGTACCCTTTTCGGGCGAAGCCTCCCCGTATAGGCCATTATAGGGAGTACCCCCCCCCTCTCCGTGAACCATTTACATTATCACTGCTCGGTTTAAACACTCTTTATGCAATCACTTACACGTTCCACAAGCTCGTCGCGTTTTCCGCTTAATTTTAAGCCCCTGTACTTTAAGAACCGTTTCAGCTGGTCGACAGTGTATTCCTCAGGTTCTCTTTCAAATTTAGAGCCAGGGACGCCGTCATCTTTGATGAGAACTGTAAAAAATTGAAGAGAATTGCTCGCCATTCACGCATTTCGCCCTCCAACTCTTACAGAATTGGACTTTGTTTGTCTGAGTCACGGAGGGGGTAAAAAATTTCGTGATGTCATTAGTACAAAGCACTATTGCTATCTTACCATTTTCTAGTGTTTGTTTCCCAAGTTTTCGCCCAGACCGTTCAGAGCAACGTGTGGAGTCTGAAGGACTTCGTAAGACTTTAGAAAGCAAGCTAAAGAAAACGATAGTCAAGAATGGCCCCTTGAATTTGCATGAATTAGAGAAAGGCGAGCGTTCCGTGAAGGAACAGCTCACATAGTATCTACCATAATAATTTCCATTAGCGCGGAAAATATCCTGATGAAATTTCAAACCAACTGCTGTAGCTCAGAGCATTAGAAAGCTGACTGACATACTCCATCAAGCTTTATCGAAATTTTGTGTATCTTTATTTTTTCTGCTCAAAGCAAGCGCTGGAATCTTCAAATCCTCTTGCAAGTTCATTTTAAATGAGACTCTTCACGCCTTCTTTGTGACTTTCATTGTCTTGCGTGGAAACATCAGACGAACACTCCTGGGAGAGGCACACGGCGTGCGAAAAGACACGTAAGGAGCGGTTGCCTTTGTACCGACATTTTACGGCCGGCAAGTTTTAACCGGCCCATAATTTCGTTTTGTTCAAGCGCAGTTTTTATAAGTAAAAAACAAATCAAACAAAACAAAGTTGGGTTAAAACCATTTATTTTGTTCCCTTAATATTTCATAGTCAGGAGCTGACGGGCTCCTGACTTAAAACCGTCCATATTTTTGTCAACCTTGGTATAATGACTTCCCGTGGTTTATCATTCGTGCACTTATAACTCAAACGTCTCGATAAACGTTATTTGCAAACTACTGTGATGCTGCTGCTAGTCACTGTGTTGGCCAGGAGCATCAGCACACTTCGCTGAAAAAGAGAACACAGTATATAAATAAGACCAAACAATCAATACAGAACACGAGCGCAGGACAGAATGAGAAGGTTGGGTTACAGAAGTCTTCATTCGAACATACCAGCGCTCACCACATCTCAGATGTCAATATTTTGGCTTTTTATTCTAGATTCTGAACCAATTAGAAGTGGTGATACTGTCTTCTCTCAAGTATGAATTATCTTTACAGTGAACAAGGAATATAGCGTACATGTTCTCGCTAATTGGGAAATAAAGCGCCCTCAAATCCTTTATTAGCCACTATGCACTTTTCCTAATAAAACTGAGTTTGGGCTGGAAGGCTGTGAATGGCCAGAAAAACAAGCAGTAAAAGCTGAAGTAGCCCCACCCCGTAAAAAATCGGTATTGAATAACTCCTTACCTACTGACGATAGCAGCAGCATTTGTTGGTGGGCAACGGGCACTCACGCCATGGACAGTCATACATATCTTCTGGACAAGGATCGTCCTTATAATAGCAATTTCCAAGGTTGTTTTCCCAGCACATAGCTAAAAAGGTCAAAAGAAATAAACACTAAAGCTTGATTATCAATTCGCAAATAAAGCCAATTCGTTTTTTTTTTTAATTTCGCCATTTTCGAATACGGGACAACACAAGCAAGGAAAATAGCTAATATTTTATCATGTTACAAAAATTACCCAGTCCGACTTATTTATAGTAAAGAAGAGAAAGAACTGTACCAGCATTGTTATTTAGACGAGAATGAGTTCAATACAACACTGAAGTCTTGGCAATAAACCTTTTTAGCTTGTAGATTTTGTTTTCCCAATGTAGACCATGTGATGTTACCCAAGAGAACTGTTTCTTTGAAATTTCGCCTTATTCACGTGCATATGTACGCATAATTTCTGAAAAGACAAAAGGCAAATACCCTTGGGAAGATCACATGGTCTACATTGGGAAAACAAAATCTACAAGCTAAAAAGATCTATTGATGTTGTAAATTCGTGATTCTCTGTAACTGTAATCCAAAGGTAAACTAATAAAATAACTTTAAATAAACATCAATGAAATACGACGAAATCAAATAACCGTATTTATAATTACAGAGTTCAAAACCATTACACAATGTCGAATTGTGCAATGTTCATTCCTTACGTCTAACGTCGCCGCGCTTGGATAGATGCGGCAGGGCCTTCCCATCAGGCTTAGCGTGAGCACTGATCCCCAAAACAACCAGCAGCAGGAAAATGCCAAGCTTCTGATTCATGACTAAGCTGCAACAGAATTAATATGCTGAGTATTTTTCGCATAACCGATTGTATTACAAAACGCTTTCATAAGATTCGCTAAATTCGGCAGTACACTCCAACTAGATACGCTATAAACCGTTTGGAAACTGTCAAGTAAAAGCAGCAATGATCTCATTGCCCTGCCGGCAGTGGTAATTCCCATCTAGCAGAAACTCGATCGGTGTTCATGGATTTCTAGCAAAACGTGTTGCTTTCGATCCACTGGTGTGTTTTCAATCCCTTAATACTTGCTCAATATGTGGGTTGCTGGGTTTTACAAGTGAAATATCACATCCGAATCAAATTCTTGTCGTTTGGAAAGAAACAATCGATGAACGTACCATTTGCTATCAATTCTCTGCAGTATTATAAAGATTAACAGGAAAATTAAATGGATGGAACTCCGCAAGAGAATTCTTGGAAAACTTAGCGTTGCTAATGAAGGAGATGTAGAGGAAGTCCGCACGCTTCTGTGGCAGTGTTGAATATTCAGCTCGAGGCGACTAAACTCGACAAATGTTGTTTTCTCGCCATTTACCAAACTAAAAAGTCAATCTTTCCATTTGCAAAACGATTGATGGATTACGATGGCAAATATATGGGTAACTTGGTCTTCTCGTTCTCTGGATTCAGTGCCATTATGCTGTTATTCGCTTGTTGGCTCCTTGTCCACCATCTCCAGACTACAAAATTACACTATTTTGAGAATTTTCACGATAAAAGATTCCATTTTCAGTAGCTTTATTTCGTTATACCAAGCACTTCAAGGCCATTGTTCCGTCATTCCACTGAAGATCAATAACGATACGATATCAATAACGATACGAAAGTTACAATGCGCTGTCTAAAAACAATGATAATGAAAGATCTAACTGCGGAGACTGACTTCTGTGCTCACCATCTTGTTCGCAATGATAAAAATCTCTAAGGCTGACACTACAGTGCGATTAGCAAACGAAAGTGAGAAAAAACGCTCTTTTCAGCGAGGGTAACTTATAACATTTTCAAATTATTGATAACGGAGCTAGTTTCTAAAGAAACTGTGTTTCTAAGTTGGGTGGGGGGGGGGGGGGGGGTTGAAAACGACTGATTTGATGGAGTTAGAATTGAAAGGGTGAAAACTGGCCAGTGAAAAGAACTTCGAAAGCTGAGGTTTAAGGCGCTTAGGAATAATTTGTGATGAAGGGCCGACGCTAGAAACATCAGCTCTCTTCTTAATGTTTTTTTTCGGCAGTCATCAGTTGGCTTAAACAATTTGCAACCTAAACGTTGTTAGAAATGTATCGTTTTATGATAGCTGATATATTGCAAGTATTATGATGCCGTTTAAAAACAAGCAACTGAACGCTAAGTGTTAAGTAGAATTAAACAGGAGCAATATGTTATTACCTCAAGGTTTAAGACAGACGTGAAATGATTTGGAGTTTGTTGTCTCGGAGACTCTTTCTGAATGCCTTTCTATTCAGGTGCCGCGAAGCTGATACCACCTTAACTGCGACTGAGCGTTGAGTGAGAGTTATTCTCCTTATGTGTTGTATTCTCCGCGTGCGGTGCACGTGGGTGTGGCCGGAGGGCTCGGCACGTGAAAAGTGCTTATTTCCATTTGGTGGGGTATTCTCACGCAAACACCGTGTGATTATTCTGATGAGTGCCGTACGACTCCTGTATTAAATCATTTAAAATTCGTTTCATTCAAACAGCCAGAAAAGTTAATTGAAAATGTATGGAAAACGCTCCGAGCAACAGACACCATAAAAGGTTTGGAGTCTCTGAAAAAACCTTAGCAACGACGTCATTGCGCTGCCGTGGTAATTCCCATTTCGCTAAAACTCGCTTTCGATGCCTTATGTTCAAAGGTATCACTTGAAAAATCTAGTCACATCAATCAAATCCTTATCGGTTGGAAAAGAAATACTCGATGAGCATTAGCTAACAATTCTCTACTGTATTATAAAGATTTAACTACAAATTCAATGGATACATGACTGCAAGAAAATGCTGTGAAAACTGCAGCTCCTGAAGATGATGTGGAGAACGCCTGCACGCTTCTGTTATAGGTAGCTGTGGCCTTTTGAATATTTAGTACTCGGCGTTTAAACTCGAGAGATGTTGTTTTCCTCTTAATAGGCTATTTTAATAAGCACCATACTTCAAACTGAAACTCAAATAGTTTCCCTGTCAATTTTGTAGTTGAAATTCTTGGCTCATTCAATTACTTTCCCAGACAAGGTACGTTTAAGTATTTATAACGAAAAACGTTTGCTTTTCGAAGTGGGCAGAGCTGTAAATTTAAATTCAGAGGTAAAATCAATAAATAGAAAGATTAAGGAATACCCCGCAGTCTGGTCATTTCTTTTCCTTCCCCGGCCCGTCAGTGCCGCCCCGCTTTCTCACAGTTCGCGGCTTCGTTACCTGGTGAATCTACTGTATCTTATATCGGTAAGGATAAGAAATATACAGCCCGTTATCTAAAAAACAGACGAGGTAATTCTTATACTACGGGGACTGATTTCTGCGACCGCCACCTTCATCACATTGATAGAAACTACACTAATATTACGGTATAATAAGGAAACGAAAGTGATAAAGACTGGCGGTTTTTTTCAGACAAGGTAATTTCTAAAATTTAGCAAATATATTACCGAGTTAGTTTCTACAGAAACCATGTTTCTGGGTCGGTGGGGAAGAGAAAACGGTTGTTGGGTTTTAACCTGAGTTAGAATTAAATGGTGTGAAGTGGCGAATAAATACAGATTCGAAACGGCTAAGTTTTGAAGTGCTTAAGACTTATACTGTGATGACAGGTTGAGTCTATAAACGCGAACTCTTTACTCTTTTTACGATGGACAGTTGACTTGCCCATATTTTGCATGCGAAACGTCTGGAGAGCCATCCGTTGCCAATTGGATCTCCTACTAGAAATGTATCGTTTTATGATAGCTGATATCAAAAATGGTGTCAAATGTTATGATTATGATACTAGTATTTGTAAATATACAACTGAACGGTAAGCGATCGGTGGAATTAAACAGGAGTAATGTGTTATTACCTCAAGTTTTAAAGCAGACGTGAAGTGATTTGGAGTTCCTTGCCTCGGATACTCTTTCTGTGTTATATTCTTCTCGTACCGTGTAAGTGGGTGTGGCCGGAAGACTCGGCACGTGGAAAATACTTATTTCTATTTTGACAGGGGTAATCTCACGCAAACGCGATAATTATTCTTTTGAGTGTAAATTACAGCCGCCAAACCAGTCGGCATGTTATCAGCTAAACATGAATCGTTCACAAGTGTAACATGAGGAAAGTGGGATATTGCTTGAGCTTTTGAGATAGGGAAAATGATTTGAAATTTCGGGTTTTGAGTCCTTAGTCTTCAGGTGGCGCAAAAATTGAAGCAACAACGTTTCCCTTGACACTCCAAATCACGAATGTTAATTAGGAGACATTAATGTCGGGGTTATGCAAAAATTTCCTAAAAAAAGAACTGACCAAATAATTATTTAATAATTATCAAAGTAACTTAATGGGAGACAGAGATGATTTCATGAGATGCTGAAGTCTTAAGGCGCTGCGAAAATGGAAGCCATCGGAAAGTTTTTCACGACACTTCCAATATCTTGTGTGCTGTGCATGATAAACAAGAATCTCTTTCCAAGGTTCCCAGCACATAAATTACAAGATGCCCAGCAACCCGACTTAATGCCCAAAAGCACGTCTCGACCTCATGTCTTGATCGGAGGCAGTCTTCACAGTGGGGCCTCTTTGTTAATTGTGCGTTTTTTTCAACTCTGAAAAGTTTAAAGTTTAACGGCCAAGAAAACCAACAAAAGTTATCATTTTTCATGGGATGAGTGTCGAAGCCTTCGGGCACTTCGAAAATTGCAGCCAACGGAAATTTTCTCAGGATGCTTTCAATGCATATTAATTAGAAATTCTCAGCGCATATTATTAGAAGATGCCAAGCAACCCAAAGTTATGCCCACAAGCGCGTCTCGACTTCATGTCTCGATCGGAGGTAATCTTCACAGAGCGGCTACTCCAATACATGCAATATCGTATGTTTATTTCAACTCTGAGAAACTGATTCAAGATCGTCTCTTAAATACAGACATCACTGCATGTCTTACTAACCCTGTTACAAAAACGGCCTCGCAAGGACGAACAGAGTTTGAGTCAAAAAATGTAGACATGGTTAATGTATGGTGTCTGCGGGCAGTACTGGATCGACTTTTCCTCTCTATTGCGTCAGGCTCATAGTCCATAGTATACAGATTAAATGTATGTCCGGGGCAATGATTAGGTTTGAGGATGTCTCATATCAGTTTTTAACCCCGAGACCCACGCAAGGCTGTGCTAAAATTGTTTTTTACAGAATACATAGGAAATTTAATGCATGAGAACGCAATGCTCTTTCTGAAAAACAATAAAGTTGTCTGCCAAAATTGACAGAAATTACCATAATGAAGGTGGCAATGTGTAACAGCTAATACAGTTACTAAGTCTGTTTAACATCCAGTTTTTTCTAGCTGAAGTAATTCTGTTTCATAAAAATTAGAAGCACTGCTGTGACAAAGTTATTCGAATTTATTTGAATCTTAACTTTCTGTGCTCCGGCGAACTTCCGGAATTACCGTCCAAATGCCGCCATTTTGTTTGCGGCCGTTTTATGGCCGGGAGAATGGATACTGCGGCTTCTCAGTGATGTCTACTGATGAACAGAGGATGTGTTTGGAAAGCACCAGGGACAGAAGGGCGCGAGGAGCTCCACCAGTTTTGGTTCTTTTTGGCTAGATTCTGGCCAGAAAATGGCTTGGCGAGCTTCAAAAGGTGTTTTTCGGCAAAATGCTTGGTAGTTCAAGGGCTAACACATCTTTGACCTACAATGTAACAGGACTCCAGAAAACTCTAGGACCCCAGGATCTCGGCTTCTGGCCAGACAAAAAGCCATTGTCCTCACCAGACCACCACGTGTACCATCGGCACGGTCACTGAACATGGAGGGACAGGTCATTGAGACAAAGACCATCGATTGCGTCGCATTTTTTTACCGAGAAGGTGCCAAAGGCGATGACTTCCTTCATAAAAACAACTTTCGGTGCTGCGTCGATTCCAGCAATAGGAAAAGCGTAGTGAAAATTACGCCGGCGAGCATATGAGGTTAAAACGGATTGCTATGTTTTATACTAGGAGACTTCTGTTATCTTTAGATTAGATTTCTTTAGTGATTACAAAACAGTGCTCATGGTGGGGATTAAACCTTAGATTTCGCTACACTCTGTTAAAGATGGTAACTTGACGTTTCAAAGACCTGTAGGAACCTGCCCACTGATTGATTCAAAAAGACCTAAAACGTAACCCAAATACAAAAATGCACGCTGTCCTAATGATATCAGGTTTCAAATGTCGGCAGCAAACATTTTAATCTTAGAGCGATGGGGACGCGCGCAAGCGCGAGGAGATCTTTCCTTTCTTTGTTCCGCGTCTCGCGCTCGCGTGTAACACATCGCGACATGCCTAGTTGGCTTTCTTGTCGCTGCGGATTCGGATTTTTGTAAAAATAACTGCGGATTGGCGGATTTTGCGAAAAATTAGCACGGATCGACGGATTTGCAGACCAGTATTCACTCCCCTCTTTAATGCTTGGAAAACGAAAATCAGATAGGTTGTTCCTGAAATAAACATATTTCCATCGACACATTATTTTTCTCGTGAGCATTGTAATAGGGGCTTGTCTGCAATGAGAGCAGCGAAGTTCTGTAATCCCGTACTACGAAAGCCGAGGAGGGACTTCAGACTTCAGACTTCAGACTTCAGACTTCGGACTTCGGACTTCGGACTTCGGACTTCGGACTTCGGACTTCGGACTTCGGACTTCGGACTTCGGACTTCGGACTTCGGACTTCGGACTTCGGACTTCGGACTTCGGACTTCGGACTTCGGACTTCGGACTTCGGACTTCGGACTTCGGACTGTTTACATGGAACAGTGCAAATTCTGTTACAGATCGCAATGGTGTTTACATGGGTCCGTGCTAATTTTGACTACAGTACGCGGCAAATCAAACATGGCGGCAGACAAAAACCTTATGTGGACAGATGAAGAAATAAATTTGTTGTTGCATGTAGTTTTAGACTACAAAGTCGGAAAAGCAGGGACTGGGAGAAAGGGAGGAGCAAATACGAAGACACCCAAAATGTAACGTCACGAAAGAAACAAATTGCGACCTTGCAACATTTTTGCTTAGCAACCAATAAACATAAGTAGATTCCAGGCCTTAACCGCGTTAACCGTGCAAAAACTTACACGGTTCGGGTGTTTTCACGAGTCCGTACGCATATTGGAACCGTGCCGGTCAAAAAAATTGACCTGCTTTTTTCAGGTCCCAAACTTGTACACTTGGCCGTTCAAAACTTCGTCCGGTTCCACCGGTCCCGTGTGAACGCAAGGTAGAACCGTGCAAGTTTTTGTCCGTGCAAAAATATGTCCGTACCCGTGTAAACGGGGTCTAAGCCTACCGTCATGGCGCCTTCCATTCTTATGTAAACTCCATCCAAGTAAAGTAGAAAGTGGATCATTAGACAAGATTTCGGTGCTATTGTTAAAGGGCCGGTCGAATATGACATCAAGATACGAAGTTACCGCCGATCGAGAACCAAAAACTCCATCTGTGGACATAAATAGCGACTCTGATGTAGTGAAAATTCGCCCAGTTATGTGTTCAGACTTTAGGAATTAGCCGACATACGTGTGGTTGGTATAAATTCGCCCAACGAACAGTAAAAATGGCAAAAGCACAGAGACCAAAAAGACATTGCTTTTCATTATTATTCATTCAGTATTCATCTTGTACCTACTAGCTATTTTGGAAGTAAAAATCATTAAGGGAGAGCGAGTTGCATTGTAACCGTGTTGAAATGGATACAGTGGCGCATGAACAGCAAGGGGTAATTTAACTTCTTTATCAGACCGGGATTAAATTTGTTGGTTGTTGATGTTATTCCTGCACTTGTAGAAAAATTCGATCCCCTGTCAGGCGCATAAAAGGGTGGGAGGGGAGCTGGTGAATCGGGAGAAAAACGTGGCGGAGGGGGCACGTTTTTCTCCCGATTCACCACCCCCCCCCCTACTCCCACCCTTTTATGCGCCTGCTACGCAGGCTAATCGCCTGTGAGTAGAAAAAGCGAACTAAAAGAAACTTTTCCCTTTTAGGACTTTTCGATTTTTCTTGAAACAAACAGAAAGAAAAGAAAGTTAAACATGCGTCAACCAAAGTGCTCGTACATAGATATTACAATGCCTACCAGCACTATATTTGTCAATATTTCTCTCTCAGCGAATGCACTCATTGTATAATGTGCCTCACAGAGAAGTGAATTGCGCAGTGGGTATGCGAACAAGTAATGGGCGCGAACGTCCTTTCAATGGAAGCAAACAAGTGTCTGTTTTTTCATGAAAAGTCTCGGAATAATTCTGCTTCCGATCCCGGTTTTTACAAAAAAACATCTCCCCAGCGGGCTTTACAGAAATTGCAAGAACAAACAGCTGAACTTTTCCCTAAAGACTGTGTTTAGGAGACAAGGGTGGCAAGACGATCGTAGAAAATCATAGGTTGTAAGTTATGACAAAAGCTCAGGAAATAAAAAATGAATGAAACAGCGCTATCGACTATCGAATTTTCTACAGATAATTCACCAAAACCTTTCGTAGGGTGGCCCCTGGACAGTACCAGGGGCACCCAACGACAATTTTCGGTAGATATCTGTTCGGTGGCGGGTAATTCGCCTCAGGCTTTCGGCATCTATTAAAGAGTGCGCTCGTATTAAACTGAAACGTGGCCTAAAAGATTCGCAATGGGGAAATCATAACCTCCGCTGAGGTTTTCGGAAAGGTTCTATTTGCTGGTTTTGGCAGTCAAAAACGTCAGCTAGCATTTTCTGAAAGGAAAAAGTTGGAAAGTTCATTTCAGCTGGCATTTTCTCAAAGGAAGATTTTGTTCCATAAAATTTTCGGGCAATTCAAATTTCAACTAAGGAATCCGAATAGATCAAATTCTTCTAGCTAACGAAAATATCACTTTTAACAGACTTCGAACATAATAACGAGGTACTTAAAAATGCCTTTCTATAGCTTTTGGTTGATTTGGATGGTTGGGTGCCCTTGCTGTAGGCCACATGAAAGACATACAGACTTTTTTGTTTTCGTGGTATTCTCCTGAAGGCTCTTGTCGAGGAACAATTAACTATATATCGTAGCTGCCTTTACATTCTTATGGCGCGGCAAGTAGGACAAATGGAAGTGCTTTTAAAGTGACGAGGTACGCCTTTAATGACGAGATGTACACCTTTAAGTGACCACCTTACAAACCTGGAGACGTACACCTTTAAAGTGACGAGGTACATGTTTAACGAGGAGACGTACACCTTTAAAGTGACGAGGTACACCTTTAATAAGGAGACGTACACCTTTAAAGCGAGGACGTACACCTTTTAAGTGATCATAGGCCTGCGATTCAGAAAACAACGGCTTCCCATTTGTATAAAGCAGTCAAGCAGTATCCAATATGGCGGAAGTTGTTTCTCAGAGAATGACGAACGAACTGACTCGGCCGTATGCTGCCATAAACGAAGTTGCTAACAGGGCAGATGTCACATCTGATGATACCCAGTATTTCATAAACTGCCTGGAACATTTTCATCGCCATCTTCTTCGATTAAGCGAGAGTGGTTTTGTAACAGCACATTCAGCTCTTAGCAGCCTTTGAAACAGCGGAATGGCTGAACATTTAATTCCTGTATCGGGTTCGAACATGTACATGTATCGAGAAAAACTCTTACGGGAGGCCTGGCTACTTCCTTAGTAGGGATCAGTTAGAATTCCTGATTTTTATGGGTTTTTTTGTTTTGTTTTTACGGGATTAAACAAGACCCAGTTGTCATAAATGATGGGTATGTCTGCGCGAACTATTCACCGTCGTTATCAAATGGGCCAGAGTACGGCTTGTCAAGCAATAATTATTTCGACCTTTCAGAAGAAAAAGTGGATCGTACGGTGACAGAAATTCAAGAATAATCTCCTTGAGCTCAATATCGAAAAATTATTGCACGTCTAAAAAACCCATGGTACTTTTGTACCCGCGGGAACATGAAGTAAGAGTTAGCATTCAACGGGAAAATCAAGGACTCTTGATGGGAATATTTTCAAAATTATTATCCTAAACTTGCTTTGGTGTTTGTATCAGGAGGTGCCCATTTTCCAATTGGCCATGTTCTAAACGAGGAGGGCATGGCAATGAGTTTTAAAATTTATCGATTGGAAAAAAAATTGTCGACACTGCATGAAAGAGCATCTCAAAAATGGTCACCTTGCCAACTTTGACGCTGTTCAGTTGAATTGGAGCTGAAACAAAAGCTGTTGAAAATTGTGAAAATTAGAAACTTTGTATGGTTTGGAGGGACACACTTTCCGAAATAGAGACCTTTGTATGGGAATTTTTATTGATCTAAATGCATGTCAACTGGCGACTTTTCGACCAAACATAGTCAAACTTGCTGAAAGTACTTATTTTGAGAAACCCTTTCATGTGAGAATCGATTTAGTTCAATGCCATTGATTTTCAATGAAGTTTGGATTCGTTCCCAGGCCCTTACTCGTTTAGAAAATGGCCAATTCCTTTCAAACAAAATGCAGAGAAACATCATACGTGTAGCCATGTTTGCATAGCCTCATAGAAAACCATTCACCTCATGTATTTTTTATAAACAAAATTTCAAGTAATTCTAAATTTGCTGCACATACAAAATAATAATATAGACCTGAACACCAACAGTGCTACGGGAAATAAGTCCACAGTGAAAGTTCACTCCCCTCATCTCCTGCTAGCTATGGCGGGTCAAAGACTGGGTACAATGTGAAATTATTTTTACTTTGTACTCACTTTCATAATAGCGGAGCTCCGGCGGCCGGAAGGGCTGCCAAGAGTAGGACCATACCTATAGAAACCCGTCAACTGCTTATACAAAATAATAATATACAAAATGCACATACAAAATAATACACACATACAAAATAATAATATAGACCTGAACACCAACAGTGCTACGGGAAATAAGTCCACAGTGAAAGTTCACTCCCCTCATCTCCTGCTAGCTATGGCGGGTCAAAGACTGGGTACAATGTGAAATTATTTTTACTTTGTACTCACTTTCATAATAGCGGAGCTCCGGCGGCCGGAAGGGCTGCCAAGCGTAGGACCATACCTATAGAAACCCGTCAACTGCTTTCCTCGTGGTAATAATGGCTAGCGGTATTGCTTGTGGGCGTGTACGCACGACGACGATAACGACGGAGTTGCCCAATAATTAATAGTATCCTAATAATAATCTTAATCGTATCTATAACAAAATTCTCGATCGTGATTGGTTCTCCGCGCGCCTATTTGTCACGTAATCGACGCGCGATCACGTGGGTGTCCAATTACAGGTATCCAATTTGAACTTTTTGTAATTGGACACCTGTAATTGGATACCCACGTGATTTTCACGTCAATTACGCGCGCTTTAATGGCTTCCTTTGCAAACGTTTCCTGCAGTTTTCAAAACATATGGAAAGCGCTACAGACGTTTTCGCTCAAAAGACCTTCCCAAAAGAAATTTTTAATTCCGAAATTTGTTATAGATACGATTAATTAGTAATTGGATCTCGAAATTTGTTATAGATACGATTAATTAGTAATTAGACCTCGTGTCGTACAATTCAGCGAGTAATCGCGCTCGTATTTTCAAATCAGCCTCGCGCTTCGCGCTCGTCTGATTTTGAAATTACTCGCGCGATTACTCCCTGAATTGTACTCCACTCGGTCCAATTACTATTACTAATAATCCAATATGGCAGCCATACGCCACCTGGCCCAGCTGACTAGCTAGTTTACAGCGTCTTTGATACTGGACATCCATCTTATAGCCAATTGACACCTGTCAAAACAAGGTATCCGCTGACCAATGTCACGTGACCATATCGCGGGCTCAAGTTAAGACCTCATCGAGGTCAGCTGTTTTTTTGAAGTTGATTGCTGAGCAGGTACTTGCTTTCAATTGGATCGCAGGCTCAAATCAGGTGTGGGACACCCAAACCAAAACGAGGCTTAATATTTCGCGCTCTTTCTGCGGCTCGTAGTTTCGCATTCAGTTGGTTTCCTCATTTTGAGCAAAACAACTTCATCTTCTTCGATCGAAGTTTGTCTTTTAGTTCGCGTAAAAGGCCTAAAAATCAAGAACCGATCAAAAGACACTATGGGAGGTGAATTTTCAAGTGATATAAGGAAGAGCGAAAGATTTTTATCAAGAAAACCATCAAAGTTGGATCGATTGTGTGGTTGACAACAATATAATTCAACGTTTTAAGGGTTTTCACTTTACCGCGGCATCTTGCATCTCACCAAGAAAGGTCACTTAACACTTCACTGGCATTAATGGAAGGAACGAGTAGCTCAAACTCTGTGCGAGAAGCTCTTTTTTCGGACAAACCGTTTGCTATTTTTGAGGATGCTTGTTTTTACTTTTTACTGAAGCTTACGTATTTCCAAGTGGTAGAAACCTCTACAACACAGGACAGCGAGGTAAATAAAATAAATTGAAGCTTAACATTTGGTTTAATCATTGTTACTTTTGTTCAGGAATGAAACTTGTATTTTTTTCTCGACTGGATATAAATAACAATCATCTGTACTCGTTTTGGACGCAAAGAAGTAGTTGAATTGTTTGTTTGTTTTGGTGCGTTGTTTTGCTTGCAAGCGAACGAGTATTTTTACTCTGCTTGGCTGACTGTTGTTCGACCTCGGTGCCTCAACAGCGTTAAGAAACTTTTGCCCTTTAATCTTATTAACACGTAATCGCAATGAGTCCTCGTAAAATTAAGGATTAAAGCCCCGACTAAACGATCACACATTTTTATCCAACATCATCAGTTGTCAAACATCAACGTTGTGTGGCTAAACGCACAAACAATGTTTGACCAAACACTAGACAGAGTGAGTTCACAGAACGATTTTTTGCGTATTATCGCTGAAATTTCGGTTTCATGAGGTTCGTTTGCATGGTTGTTTTTTATCGGCCGTACACGTTTTGTTGGTTGGGGTAGCTAAATTAAATGATCAAACATTTTTTTGCAACGCGAAATGTTGGATTTGAGAAAAAATGCCATGTTGAAAGAGGTGGCTAAACGGTCAAACACTTCGTATATTGTTTTCTTGTACATGTAATGTTTAATGTTTTAATGTATTGAGGTTTTTGAACCGCGGTCAATTCCTGTTGACTGCTCTAAACATAAAATATTGGCGCAAGGAAAGCCATGCGAAGTTGCTCAATACCAGTAAAAAAATAATAATCGTGGAGCTCCGCTTTTAGGCTTGGTTAAATCTATATATTGCACTTCACCTCGTGTCCCCCACCAGGTGTCAACTGAAAGAGGTTTTATTAAAGGTTAAGCAATGAGACCTGTCAGAACAAACTCTTCAAAAACAACATTTGAGGAATGTCTCTCTAACTTCATATTGCACCTAAAAGCACGTGGCTATACAAACAATTTTATAGATACATCAATAACAGGAGTCAACTTTGCTAGAAGAAGTCGACACACCAACATTCCAACAAATCGAAAAATCTCACAAGAAAAATTAGCCATTTGTCACTATATACCATCCATCAGTGCGTGACCTTAAAGAAGCATTACAGAATCAGGCATTGCTGAAAACTATCCACACAAAGACTTTTTATAAGAGAGGTAAACCTATCATATAAGAGAGGTAAATCTCTCAAACATAAGATCGTTAGAGCGAAAATTTGAATTAAGGCCAGAGAGTCGTCGGAACCGCAGACCACAAGGGGAGTCTGCGTAGGCCTGTCACAACGATTTTTTTTATCAGTGATGCCCGTTCTGTTTGCTAAAGGCTTAAATCTTTTTAAGGGGTCGGACATAGATTCTAACTGATGCCACCATTTCTTTAAGGTCTAGCACATGATGGCCAGCATTTCCTTGGAGTCACAAGATTTCAAACTTGCTGGTTGATCTGAACTTTGTAACCCCCTCCTTTCTTAAGTTTTGGGTAGCTTTCTAACAGCTTTTCATCAAATTAGCTGCACGAGTATTTCTCAGTTCTCAAATGTTATCTTCTTTTCTCCAAGTGATGCATTCGACAGCTGGGTTTTGTAGCCAGTACTTGGGACTTTGTTATCACTCATTCTCCCTGAGCATACAAATGTATGAGTCCATGTATTGGGTAGTTTAATTTGTGTGGGTAATATCCCTTTTTGCGGAATTCCTGCAGGTGTGAAATTAAATTGCCGCCATAGCTTGGGTCTGGCATTTTCTGAAATAAAAATGGGATAGTAAAACGAAGTAAGCAATTATTATTGTCAGTGAATGTACAAGTGAGTGTCTGGTGGCAGGGTTGGAGCGGTTGTACATGTGACAGAGTGGTTTAAAGACAGCTAGACTAGAAATCAGGAGGTTGTGGATTAAGTACTGGTGTTGTTCTTGGTAGTCTCAAATTCAGTTTCCTTAGCTACCCTTGTAAATAGCCACCTGGTTACCCTCTTGCCAGCTGGAATTATTAACTTGGCTCATTTACAAATTTGCTTCAGTGTTTCTTTTTTTTTTCTATTTTTTTTTATAACATTTATTAGAAGACAAAAAATTCATACAGTAGTAATTTTATACTAGTTACATTACCGTCTTCTTACAACTCTACATTACTATAGTTAACAGATTAAAGTAGAAAAGCCCACACGCGATAAAATTTCGGAAGTTCATTTTTGGCAGTCGCGATCTCTTTTAGAAATTCGAATTTTCCGAAAATGAACAAAAGAAAGTTTTTAAAGTCTAAAACATCTCCGCAAAGGCTTGTGCGAAAAATGCAATATCAGTAAACAATAATTTAGGACTTGCCAAAGCTTTGTCCTATCATGCCAGCCGTAGAGTATATGACTTGTGGATAACGTTATTGCTTCATTTGTTTTTTGGCTCCACCATTCTTGAAACAGAATCCAAAAATCCACTGTTAGTGTACAGTTTATTAGCAGGTGATGCAGCGTTTGTTCCTCAGCGCTGCATAGGTTGCATATGGGGCCTTCTGAAATGCCGTCTCGATAAAGTGTAGCGCGAGTTGGAAGCACGTTATGAATCACTTTATATTGAAACATTATTATTTTTACTTCCTTAGTGACTGCAAAAGGCATGAGGTAAACCTTCTGGATGGTTTTTCCTGTAAATCCGTGTCGTAGAATTTTGGTTTCGGCAGTGGGTGGAACGAAGATGGTGTTTAAAAGATAGGAGTAAATAGAACTGGTTCTTAAGGTTTTGACAGTGGTATCGTTTGTGACGTTCGGAATAGGGTTTTTAAGATTATCTTTCCAGTTTTTTGGGATTGCATTAACCAGGCCATAGTATGTAGTGAAAGGAACATACAAATTGAATTTTAATGCAGGCTCTTGCCACTTCAAAAAAATCCTGTTTTTGATTTAATATGTCGCTTATCTTGGTAATACCGGCGTCATGCCACCTTTTGTAAAAAAGCAGTATTTTTTCCTACAAGAATGTTCCTGTTATTCCACACTATTTCGTTTTTAGGATTTGTTTTGGAATCGATGCCCGCTGACATTTTGAACTCGCACCAGTAATCTAACACTTGTTTTTATAACATGTGGGAAGCTTATCATCAAGGTCTAGTAAACTTGCTGCAAAGTTGCATTTTGTTAGGAAGGCAATACTACAATATTTATGCAAGAGCTGGTTAGGAATTATTTTCCAGGAGGCTTGTGACTCGTCTTGAATTCTACTGACCCAAGTTATTTTGAGCGCTTTTTCCATGATTTTAGAATCACACATTTTCAATCCGCCATCTTTCCTTTCTCCAATTATGGTGTTTCTTTTGATTTTAGGGGGCTTCCCAGCCCAAATAAAGTTGAAAATTAGCTTATTTATTTCTTGGATGTAGTGATCTGGAACAGGGAGAACAGAGACTGAGTAAATTAATTTAGATAACCCAAGTGTTTTAACTATGTTAATCTTTCCATAAATTAAGTCTGTTAGCACTTTCTTGGTTGCAAGAAAAGAAAATACCAAGGGCGTTGATAAGTTCTTTTGGCCACTTAAAACCAAAAGGTTCATCTGTTCTGTCTTTCCATTCGCCTAACCACATAGCTTCGGTTTAACACCCTTAATAGACTCGAAACGGAGTCGAGGTCACGAACAAATACTGTTGTGTCGTCGGCGTATTGACTTATTTTGAGCTTATGCTTGTTGAGTTGGATACCTTTGATAGTGGGATCATTTTTTATGGATCTAGAGAGGAGTTCTATGCCGAGAACGAAGAGGACGCCGGACAACGGACAACCTTGTCTGACTCCCCGCTGTGGGGAAAAAATGTTGAAGCATGACCGTTATTCAGAACACAGCTAGTAACATTATTATAGAAAATTTTTATCCAATTTTGAATGTCATGGCCAAAGTTGAAGAGCTGAAGTGTTTCTAAGAGATAGTTCCATTCAATGGAATCGAACGCTTTTTTGAAGTCTAAGAAGATGGTAATACCTTTTTGATTTAGCTTATCTGTATAATGTATTAAGTCGTAGATTAGCCTTACATTTTTACCAATGTAGCGGCCTTTAACCTAACCAGTTTGAACGGGGTTTATTAACGTTGGCAAGACTTTTTCAATTCTCTTGGCTATAACTTTGGTGAGAATCTTGTAATGAACGTTCAGAACTGAGATGGGCCTTAGATTTTCCAGAATAGTTTTATCCTTGGATTTTTTTTGGGATAAGCAAGATTATGCCTCGTCTTTGGCTTATAGAAAGCATACCGTGCTGAGAAGCAAAATTGAAGCTGGCTAGCAGATCATGACAGATGTCTGGCCAAACGAATCGGTAGAATTCAGCTGACAGGCCATCAGCCCCCCGGGTTTTGTTATTGTCAAAGTCCTTGAGCGCATTAGTGCATTCTTCTACGTACATACATACATACATACAAACATACTTTATTGGCTCGTCCCCACGGGGCTTTTCAGAGTCAATCCGTCACAAGATTTCTTCTGTTCTTCGCTTAGTGCAGTTACGTTTTTTGGATTAAAAATTTTTGGGATTGATATTGGTGGAGCGGTATAACGACTCATAAAACATTTTTTCTTCTTCTAAGATTTCAAATTGATCTTCTATATAAAAATTTTCCCCAACTTTAAGTTTGGAGACTGTTTTAATATCATGATGGCGTTTTTCTAAGCTGTAGAAATACTTTGTGTTGCGTTCTCCTTCTTCATGCCATCTCACTTTGCTTCTTAGAATTGCGCCTTTGGTTTTCGTCAACATGATTTTTTTGAGATGTGATCTAGCATGATGCTTCTGTTGTGCAGGTTATTTTCCGCCCTGACTTGAAGGTCACTTACTTTTTTGTGCAGTAATTTTTTCGCTTTTGGTTTAGAGCACTTGATCGTGAAACCTCTTATCTCCATTTTTATAAGGTCCCATTTTAAACCTAAATCAAGCGACTCGTTGTATTTCTCCTTAAAGATTGGAAAGTTTATCTTGAGTGCTGATACGTATGCTTCATCTTTAAGTAAAGCTGTATTAAATTTCCAGAAGCAAGGTCCTCTTTTTTGGTTTAGGTGATTAGACTGGAGAACAAGTGACACAGCGGAGTGATCAGATTCGGGTGCATGTCGCATTTCTTTGCTAACCGAATTAACTCCTGTGAAACTAAGAACAAATCTAAGCGACATTGAATTTTAAACGATTTAGTTCTCCATGTGTAACACTGCTTGTCATTGTTCAGGTTTCGTAATATATCACTTGGGTTACACAAATCACAAAGCGTATTGATTTCTTGGATGACAGCCGATGTTTTAGATACAGGTTTTCCGCCTCTTTTGTCATTTGAGGTGAGTGCGCAATTGAAGTCTCCACCAATTACAATTACAACTTGTGCGAATTCCTCGAGTTGTTGATTTAGTCTTTCGAAAAATTAAAAGCAACTTGTTGGGTGACATCGTTGGGTGCGTAAATGTTGACGAGAAAAATAACTTTCCCTTCCAGTGACAATTTTAAAATAATGAACTTTCCTGATTGTCTGGAAAGACTTTTTCAACTTTGAAATTCACAGAGGGATTAATCAGTGTTATGACACCTTTACTATGGTTTGTGCCGTGGCTAAAGAAAGCTTTGCCACCCAGTTCGTTTTCCCAGAAAGGTGCAAGATCTTTGGAGCAGTATGATTCTTGCAAAAATATGACATGATGATTTTGTTTGTGTAACCATCGAAAAACGGTTCCGCGTTTGATCGATTTATTAAGGCCTCTAACATTTAGTGACAGGCATTTTAGATCAAAAGCATTTGCAGTATTGACAGTGTGCATTTTGGGTTTCGCTCTCAAGAAAACCTCGCGACAAGCTGGTACACTAACAGTGTCATTTATGTGAATGATATATGTAATAAATCGTACATGAACTGCGGAAATGAAATCAAATGAAGAATGATCCTCGCAGTTGTGAACGCAAATTTATGCAATTGCGAAAAGAAGCCTGAAAAAAATTCAGGACTTCAACAGGAGCAACGCACCGGTAATCGCGAGGTCATGCACTTTTCGTGCGACTTACATTCACACTGTCGCGTAATAGCCTTAACTCGTTTCCCTACGGCGATTTGGTCACCTTTTTTGCAAAATCTGAAGGGTAGGAGGACAAATCACCCTAGCTACTCCATATAAGGGGTTACCACGGAGATTTCGCTGGTCCACAACACCGAAGGCTCTGTTTTTGTTGTCACGCTCGTCACGCTAGTTGTCGTTTATTTCTAAACGAACACTACAGCTACAATTCGTTGCGTATTTGGTTTATAAGTGTGTTTTTCGAGCCATTTTCCACTCCAGAAGCCCCCTGCCTGGCATCATAAAGCTAGGTTGATGGGTAGAGGCAATCCTTTGAAAGAAAACAGAGGTGAGAAGCAATTTCACAGGAATTGGGCCGCTCAACGTATTCGAGCGAGTGATAGAAATTCACGGAGTGAAGTTACGTCTTAAGCCCTTTTGTGAGTGGATTAAGGGACCTGGCATGGCAATTTTGGCTAGTTTGAACTTGTAAATAATGCAATCGATGCAATGTTTTGTCAGCAGGACCGGGTGGCTCGACACAGTTTTCAAAAATATCTGAAATGGAAATTGGCGGTCTTCCATGTCGACGTTATACAAGAAGTACCCAGAATTCCATTGGGTCACAAAGTCGAAAATTACAGACCGGTGAGAGCAAGTGAAATAAAAAGCGTTATCCACGTCGCGCTAAACAAGTGAGCAGGAAAATGTGGTGCAGATCACAAGAAGTAGATTTGAACTTTGCTGGCGATGTAGACTTTTAGCTTCAAGAGGAATTTTTGTCATAAAAACTCCAAGACAAAGTTGCGTATTTTTTGGTGTTGCCCGAGGGCATTCTAAGCCAACATTTTTGGTTCACAACCGAATAAACGGTCATATTAAATAAAAATTGGGATTTTTAGTAAGTTTACAGGATGATGAAGTCTAAAAACTGAGTATTTGGCCATAGCAATCATTCATTTCAACCATTTCGGAAAGTTGCAAGTTTTCAAGACAATGATTCACTGAGGAATCATATTTAGTGGAGCGTAGGGAAAAGAGTTAACCGCTGATTGAGCAGTGACCTCCGGGCACATATTTTTATGACAGATCGAGGAGTGAAATACAAATATTTTTGTGGTCAAATGAATGCCGCTGGCTGAAAGTATTGCCGCCAAAACGAGCAATGGCGGACAAAATCCAGGAAAAAACCTATCGAACGATTCCTTTTGAGGGACATTTGAGGCACATTTGGCCGAAATATCGCTTGTTGAACTCAGAGCACGAACTTCCGGTTTACGTGTTTTGTACATCGCAGCTTTACTTCTTTTTTATCATCGAAATGGAACGAGTCAGTTTTCTTGAATTTCCTCGAGAATCACGTTGTTTATAATACCAAATATGCAGGATTTGCGTGCGAGAATACGGTGTTAAGAGCCAGACTTTGTTGTCTTCTTCTTCATGGAGCTAACGTGGATCTGCGCGACATGTCGCCCTTCCCGTGGTCTTATTTCATTTTGTACTGTTTTTAGCAGCCGAAAAGAAAGGTAAGTTTACAAGCTGAAGATCTGTTTTTTATTCTGAAAATAGCGATCTATCTGCATTTCTTGACTCGATTTTGGCAACTTACATAGCGACTTTAGATTTCTGATTATTTGCTAGCAAATATATTGTCTTCGCTTCTTTTTTCACTGACTTATAGTGTTTTGACTGGTGCTGAAATTGCAAATTGACATCCTTTCGAAAGAAAGGTATGGAATTCGTTTTTCCGGTAGATTTTTTAACTGCAGTATCGCTGAAATGTTTTCGAATAACACTCGATTTTGGCAAACTAAAAAACGGTGTTAATTGTGCTTGTATTTTCCGTAACTCCATCACTTCTCATATAAAGCTTTGTAATTTCGTACGCCATTTTTCATATTGATTGGGAAAAGCCGCTACTACTGTGCGGGCTCAAATGTCCGCAATTTTCGGCCATGGAGGAAGGAGCAAAAGGAGAGCCTGTAAGACTTTCTTTTAAAGGACCAGTTCTGGTATACCAGCTCCTGGTGTACCTTCTGAAAGGTCAACCTTGACACCAGTGACAGCAAACATCAGCATCGGGAGTGCGGTTGTCATTCTTTTCGATCGGCTTTACGGCGAGGATAGTTCGTGCGCATCCTTGGAGGAACCCAAGTTACATGCTGTTTTAGGCCAATATCTCGGAGGTTTTTGAAATGTTAAAGAAACTTCCCTCCTGAAACTTGGCTCGTTGGAAAGACGTGTTCATGATTATGTCGATCGGGTTCGGCAAAAGATTAATTTTATACCACTTTGCGCTCAAGCGAAAATACTCTGCGTCTAGGTCTGGGGAGATAAGAATAACGCGAGACTTTACGAATGCGAAATTTGCTTCGGTACAACGGGAAGCTGAGGGTTCTCAAACTCCTGGAGAAAGGAGTTACGATATTATATTAAACTTGGCCTCCAGGAGATCGCGATAGTAATGGATTAAGTCCAGTCAGTGACAGAATAATTGTACGCTAATGTTTTCCGTTGTCAGCGCCAAGATTGTTCTTTACGTCCTGTATTACCGCATGCTTGATACATTTTGTCGAGAGAACTAAATATAAAGCTATTCCATGATCATCAATTCGAGCGACAGTTCTGGCGTAAGTGAGACAATTGACTTGTCAAACAGCGTCTCATGCTTTGCAAGCTTGTGGCCAAATGAAGCAACAGCATCGACTAACACACAGTTATCGGCTACAGAAATAATACCAGTTATTCCACGTATTTACTGACACTCTATAAAAAACGCCAGGGATTTTCTGGAAAGAAAGTTTTCAGAGATTTTTCTTGAAAATTGGGCTTGCTGGATCCCCACATGTTTACTCGCGGTTATGTAAATGAATCGCGCGACAAATCCGAGAACGATTTGCGTTGACATGCTGACGGTAGAAATCCAATTAAGTAAATATGGGCCGAACGGGGTCGTTAAAGAAATCTCACAGGCTCTCTTTCCTCCCCATTCCCTCCCCGCTACATTTTCTTTGCTAGTTCTCGCGCGCTCGCCCCAAATATCTGAGAGCCTGGAACGGGCTGCAGTGGGAATTTTTGAATACGCAAAGAATTTGGAATCGTATGGAAGGTCGAATCCGGATATTTTCAAATCCGATGAATTTGTATTCTCGACTCGCTTAAGAGCTCTTCCCTTTTGCGCGTGTCTTATGGGCGTGATGGCGGGAAGAGCTCTGGGCAACTCTACGCAAGCGTAGCCAAAATCTAGCTATTGAGGTCTCACACCAAAATGGCGTCGCTGTTTGAAAAATCACCAATGACAACAATCTCTCTTGGTCTATTCGCATTGAGAAGGTTGAAAAAATCTATTCCAAACAAATGGGTGCCCTGAGAAGAATGAAGCATCTGGCCAAATATGTGTTGCAGGAATTCAAAGCTGTTATTCCCTGTGTAACCAATGCTATCTTAATTTTGGGTAATTGCTGTAGCCCTCTAGCTTCTACAATCATTAAATTTTATCCATTCTAGAGCGTGCCGCATTATAAACAAAGTACAACCAACCAACAGTGATAGCAATACTCTGAAGAAATTTAAATAGTAAAGTTAAGCTTTCTGGAGTCAGTTTTAATTCTTTTAAAGCTATCTTAAGAAAATTTTCGTTCGATAGGCTAAGTAGGGCATTTTATCAGTTAACTTTTCTTTTTAACTTTCGTTAAGTTTCTTTTTTTAGATCAGTCATTGATCTAAAAAAAGAAACTATCTTAAAATTTAGAAAGTTAACTGATAAAATGCCCTACTTAGCCTAAAATCTATAGGAACAAAATAACAAAAACTCGTAAGAAATATCTAATAATAAAAATAATCACTGTTCTTAGTAGTAGAGGATATTCTTGGCTTGCACGTGACGTCAGAAAAAACTAAAATGAAAAATTTTGAGGTTTTACCTTCACCAGATTAAAGACACTTTAAAGTTATATCTGCTGGCCTGTTTTCAGTTCGATATAATGCTTTGTTTTGAAAATAGAGCAGTTTGAATTTAGATTTTTTTTTACAATGCGTGACATCGTGGTTGCGTCTGAGAAACATATCACGAACATGAAAATATCGATTTACGTTGTGTTTTCGAGTTCTGAATAACTAATATGTTAAGAGAAATGACTATGCGAATGTTTTGAAGTTTAGCAGAGAGAAAAAATCTTTTGCGAGAGCCAAAGTGAACTCCAGATGTTTCCAATGGATTTCCGGCCACCATGTTAGGGTTCCAGAGATGAACACCAACATGGCGTCTCCATACTAAATACTATAATTTTGAGTGGTACTCTTTGGCAAATAACTCGAGTTCGGAATATCGCACAACCCTGAAACTTTGATACGTTTGTTTATTTATTACTCTTCTACACTATCTCATTTTCTTGACTTAATTTATTGAAAGATAAGCGATTTTGTTTTTCATTTGCGTGATACTTGCGTGACGTGCAAGCCAAGAATATCATTTCATTATTTAGTAGATTTGTAGATCCACATCAGCCTTACTGACAAATTTGCCGGTATGTAACCTGCATTACCAAATAAAAGGATGATGATGATGATGATGATGATGATGATGATGATGATGATGATGATGATAATGGTGATGATAATACTACCGGGAGTCGAAGATCGATGATTTCTGAAACACATGGCCCAAAGCAGTTAAGCATGACGGCTAAGTCTGCAGATTTCCTTTTCGTTTCTCAGTGTAATCAATCGGATAGTTGATTTGAGGACCTATCCATTGAACTTTCGGCCGACTCAGAAGAAACGAAGATAGTCGACAGTGAAGATGATCAGGTTAGGCAATTCGCCGAATCTTGTCTCATGTGGTTTTCTGATGGCGAGATTTGGTATGTTTAATCGATTTTATATTTTCATTTGTTTTAGTGAGGAGTAGCACGGTACTTGGAAATAAAAGAAGGGAAAGTTTGTGGCTCTGAACGGCCCTTTTAGTTCCTAAGCGATGGATATACAACTCTGAAGCCCGGAACTGCGTTGAAGATTACATCGATAAATGACAATTCGTGCTTGTCGAACTGGGCCATGAAGCAGAGTAAATTTGTTCGTCGTCTTCGTACCTCATCCCTTTGCGATCAACTGCAGCTATTATTAGAGATAAAAAAAAAATACGAGAATTACGAGTCTAAACCTCGTCTCTAGCGCACATAAAAATTCAATGCAAATGGTTTTTTCGTCCCGAACTGAAGCGAACAAGACCACTCTGACTCGCGTTCGCGGTAATGTTGTATGTTTGGAGGTGTTCGCAAAGTTTGATGGAGGCCAAAACGTGGTTTGGCGGTTGTCACTTTAAGATGAACTTCTGCATAATAAGAAGGGTCGCAGGAAAGGTAAAGCTGAAATCGATTATATTGAAGCTGTTGCATGTTTGTTCAAGAAAGAACGTTTTAAGGGTTTCACTCATGTTTGTTTTGTGAACTTTATTTCGAAGCTTGTTCGCTTAAAAGAGTAACCCGCGCGCTGTAAGTTCTGTTGTTCACGCGCACTCAGAAGTTGAACATGAATTGTTTCAACTTTATTTCGAAGCTTGTTCGCTTAAAAGAGTAACCCGCGCGCTGTAAGTTCAGTTTTTCGCGCGCAATCAGAAGTTGAACATGCATTGTTTCAACTGATAACCAATCAGAACAAAGCTCTTGTCGCTGTCACGCTCGTTACACATGTGCAAAGGGGAAAAGCTCTGGGGTCGAGAATGATGAAGGGGGTTTAAGCAAAGCATTTTTGAGCGACCTACGTCAACCGAAAGTGGAAATTTCTCATATTTGGGCAGTGGTTGTGCACAAATTTTCAAATAAATCGTCTCTATTATAGTAAAGACACTTCGTAATACAAATCTGGTAGCGCCAAGACGAGTAAGAGGAGGAAACGCCTTACTTCCGGTTGACGTACGTTGCTCAAAAACGGCTTTGCTTAAACTCCCTAATTTGCCGCCAACCCGACCGCCAAATGGCGCATGCTCTGTTGACATAGTCACAGAGGAGTCCTGGATACTAGAATGAATCCGGATACGTGTGGACGGGAAAATTCGATTTAAACACGTTACGTTGGGCGATGAAAAATTTTTAATCCGCAGAGAAAAACCAGTTGCAGATTTAAAATATCCGGATACGTGTGGCCGGAGCCTAAAACCTATAGTGTGCGCGATATCGCCTTACTTTCTCTTATTTACCTTTGCTTTCCATGAATAGATACAGTTTACATAAATATTCTTTCAATTAACAGGCACTTCCACTACTTTTAGGAAAACAACACACCATCTAACCACACGTAAGGGTTGTATTAAAACCGAAGCACCATTATGGAATGAAGGGACAGAGGGAAGGTGGAGGATATGAGGCGGGAGGGGTTACGGAAGACGGGAGCTCTAAAAAGACGGGATAGAAATAATCTATCGGGGGCGAGGGCAACGAAAAAACTGCGAGAGCTCGGAAGAAAAAGGTACTGGAAACGTCCGAATTTTACCCCCTGTCCACCCCCTTACCCACCACCACCCCCCGCATGATTCCCATGGCCGACGCATGGACACGGTAATTGTAAACAATGTTAAGCTTTAATGTGCTCAGCAACGAGCAGTGTGCACAGAACCACGAGGCACGGTACGTAGAAGGCATTTAGAAACGACATTGAGCTTTTGCTTATTAGCAGCGTGTATGGATCAGAGCCTCAACGTTTATGATTTATGCTCCGATAGTAACATAGTCAAGAAATACAGAGACGCTATTCTGAGACGCTAAAGTTCGGTGCTTCAGTGTTCTCACTCAATCCAAACTGCCTAGACTCGGTCGTATAACTTCAACGTGCAAAGGCATCAGGTAACGGGGAAGGTCATCTGTTTGAGACTGATCATAGGTAACTGATATAGTTTTACTAATCTTCTAAACCAGAAGAAATTAAAGTAATAATACGTGTAACTGTGACAGAATTGACAAAATTCTTGCCTAGATTGAAAAATACGTTCGATTTATCTTACATATAGTTAACATAGTTGTTTCTAAAGGCTCGGGCAAACGGCTTCAACATCCTTTCGATTTTGTTGCATCCTAAATACTCTTTGTCTTTGGCAATCGTAGCTTAACAAGAAATAACACACAAACTGCGGTGATAAACATGACAATAGAACGCATTGTTGGAAAACAAAAATAAAACTATATCGTTTAACTTGGCGTTTCGTATGTTTCGACATACATCTTCAGAAGTGACCGTTAGGAATTAAAGTAACCCTTCTCGTAATCCCTGACAATTTTCAGCGTCTCCTGACCATACCGCAAATAAACAATATCGTAAATACTCTTTGTCTTTGGCCATCGTAGCTTAACAAGAAATAACACACAAACTGCGGTGATAAACATGACAATAGAACGCATTGTTGGAAAACAAAAATAAAACTATATCGTTTAACTTGACGTTTCGTATGTTTCGACATACATCTTCAGAAGTGACCGTTAGGAATTAAAGTAACCCTTCTCGTAATCCCTGACAATGTTCAGCGTCTCCTGACCGTACCGCACATAAACAATATCGTAAATACTCTTTGTCTTTGGCCATCGTAGCTTAACAAGAAATAACACACAAACTGCGGTGATAAACATGACAATAGAACGCATTGTTGGAAAACAAAAATAAAACTATATCGTTTAACTTGACGTTTCGTATGTTTCGACATACATCTTCAGAAGTGACCGTTAGGAATTAAAGTAACCCTTCTCGTAATCCCTGACAATTTTCAGCGTCTCCTGACCATACCGCACATAAACAATATCGTAAATACTATATACACTTCAGCTCTTCAACTTTGGCCATGACATACAACGTACATCATTTATTTATTTCAGCATTTGACAAATAAAAAAGTGAAGTACCCACCCGAAGGTAGCAAGGCTAATCGAGTCGGGTGGATCAAAAGGACGATGACCGGCGTTGTCTAGTTTTCGGTATTTGTGTTGATTAAGTTGAAGGGTCCGAAATTCGGACCCCTGGATTTACAAGTATGACCGGCGTTGTCTAGTTTTCGGTATTTGTGTGGACTAAGTTGAAGGGTCCGAAATTCAGACCCCTGGATTCCAATGTTCTGTAGTTTCCAGGAAAGTAATCTTTGCCAGCATTAGTTTAGTTTGCTTGGTTGGTTAATTTGTGAGGACAATAAAAATCCCTCCGCTAAATATGAGATTTCTTGATGTCTGTTTTTTCTGCTCCGCAAGAATCGACAGAATCTTGACACTAATTTACGATCTCCACCAAAAATGAATAAAAAGGAAGTTTTCTGTGGAAAATTAACAAATTGGAAAAACTGAAAATAGTTTGGAAAGCGTTATAACTGCTCACTGAATTTTAGCTATGAATGGAATAACTGATCCTGACTAATGCAGATTAAAAACATTGAACTGTGAGGATCATATTCGAATCGAGATTGTTTACCCCTGGATCAGACTTGTGGAATTAATCTTATGTTTCAAATATCAACGTTCGCGAAGTACAAGTTAGTTCTATTTCATGTCTTAGCGGAGAGTTTCTTTCTAAGGATTATCTGAAGGAGCACAATGGAGTAGCCTTTAAAATAGTCACTGAGTTAACTTTGAATAAACTAGTAAAGAAGACATCGAAAAAAGAAATATAAATGATAGAAACTGACGTTTCGGTGCATTTTGCGCCATTATCAAGGTTACATAATTAATGATAAAAGGCGGTTGGTGAAAAGGGCTGTTTAGTTGAAGCGAATTTGCATAAGAAAAGTGCCAAGCTAATTACATGAATACTTTAGCACGAAGAGAATCAGACGTCATCTATTTACAAGCATTATTCCAAAGAACATAACACTGCTGTTCCGAACAATTTCTTGGCACGCTTCAATGTAATCAAGAAATCATGGCCTTAGTTAGCCTAAGTTGATCTTAAACCAGCACTGAATGTAAAGTCTGATTCTCTTTGTGCTAAAGTATTCATGTAATTAGCTTGGCACTTTTGTATGCAAATATGCTTCAACTTAGCCTTTTCACAAACCGCATTTTTATCATTAACTTTGTAACCTTGATAATGGCGCAAGATGCACCGAAACGTCGGTTTCTATCACTTACATTTCTTGTTTCATGTATTTCTTATAAAGAAGATATCTGATAGATAAATAACGCAGGGACCTTTTTGCACTAAAAGTTCAGACTACGTCTTTGCGTTAAGCTATCTGACTTCTTTAATGTATAGCCTCTTGTAGAGACATCAAAATATGCATACGCCTCTGTGAAACTACACACACTGCTTTTTTTTTCGTATAAGGCACACGCACAAAGAAGGAAAAGTATAGTGTGACTGATTCAAAATTCAGTACCGAGGCAAGTGCCTCGGTTCGCCTCATACTACTGTAACTAAGGCCCTGATTGTGTAGCCCCAAACCAGCTAGAATAATCGATTACGAAACATATTACTGATCAATAATATCTAGGAGAAACTATGTGATCATTTCAGAGGCATCCATCGCACACTCATATAAAGCTGTTTACCTTTTTTCCAAGATAGCCTCCATGCTACATTAGTGAAAGCTGACATATTTTGATGTATTAAGCTGCAAAAAAAAAAAGACTTTCATTGAAATATCTGCCCGTCCAAAACCAAGAATCACTCGTTCGTCCGACTCGTTCATCCGACAATTTAGTGCGAATTTTGGAAACGGTTAAGGGCGGGCAAAACAAATCGTTGGGTGCCTTTGTTTCAATTCTTTCTAAACAACAAATACCCTACTATCTCCTCCAGCCTTGTCCAGTAAGCCCACAGCGATGCGTCCCTCGACAGTCACCGCAATTCCTCGAGTCGAGACAGACCCTTCGAATTCCATCGGGAGCAATATGCTTGGAAGAAAATGGTTTATGTCTGCATCGTACTTTAAAATTCGCATTGGCTCATCCTGAGAGTTTTCACTTGGGATGGCTATGACTACGTGATTTCCCTTTTTGAGAGATGCTATGGAGGACCTAAGCTTCGTGCAGGGCCTTTCCGCGTTCTCCATTAAAGGGAGTTGAAGATTCTCCATGAACTGTTCCTGAGGACCAAAAACCAGAACTGACATTGGCCCCTCATCATTTCTATCCAAAACAAACACTCGGCCATCACCGGTTGTGCAGAAGTCTTGGGTGTTGTGTAATGTTTCTTGGCCAAAGCTGCGATTAAAGTGCCCATCAGAGTTGTAGACATCGACCACACATTTGTTCTGTTCCTCAGAACTGCAACATAACACAAGAAATTCATTGTACTTGTTCACTATCACCCTTAAGACTTCCCCAGTTTCTTTTCTCAAGAAAAAGTTACCCTTCGTGTTTCCTTCCTGATCAAACTCAATCATCTTGTAGCGCGCTGCTCCTAGTGACTTGCCTTGCAGTTCGGCCAATACATAAACCTTGTCAAAACCATCGGTGGCAACATCTCTGACGATAACATTTACGTTTTCATCGTCATTCGGAAAACCACGGAGAGCGTATTGGAAATTTCCGTCGCCGTCAAATATTTTAACGTCTGCATGCCATTCGTCTCCAACAATGAAGTGGCCATGAGAATTTGTAGCAATTCCTCGTGGAATTTTAGGCTTGTTGTCATTTTCATCCTTCTGGCCAAGGACTAAAGGGGTTACAGAATACTGTTGCATCCGTACTTTACCCAAGCATATAGCCACTCTGTGATCATGCAAAGGATCTACTCTTTCCAGACCGTTGTCGTTATCGATTAAAGGAAACGTCAACAGCTCTCCCTCCTGGGCAATCATGACTGCGGCACTGCGGACGGCATGATTTATTCTGCAGACTGAAGAAATTATTTTCCTTCGATATTCCTTGTTAAATGGATATTTAAGGCCTCTATTAATCTCTACGTTGAAACTTTCCTTCACTTCAGGAAGGGAGTGAAGCTCTTCAAGGCATGATATACACACCGGCAAAACGTCTTCGGGATGGTCCACGTTCTCCAACATTGTCGAGGCGACGCGAATGACCATTGCTTGGATTCGATCCTGGGTACTCAAAGTCTCGATGTTGAAGGCCTCTATAGCTTTTATGCGCGCCTCTTCAAAATCTCTCTTTGCAAGCAAAAGGGCTCTATTTTCTGTCTCATCCAAGTCTGTCAGCTTTAAGTTCTTCAGGTCGCTACTGATTTGATCCATTGGTGATCGGCCTGTCTGGACCACAGCCCGTTTGTCCTCCACTTCGACTCCAGTTTGGGCCCTTTCAGTCTGCTTTTGGCCAGAGTGGCTCTTAAGTTTGAAAAGGTGGAGCAATCCTTCCTTGAATAACGAAATGCTCGATAATAGATGCGATCTTGCAAGACCAACCACCTGCTGCTTGACGTAGTCGATTTCTCGTTGGATTTCAGTTTCTCTCAACTTCCTCGCTTCCTCTTGGCCTTTATTTACGAGTAATCCAACCGAGGTATCGATTAAGTCCGAAGCCACAGCCATAGTGCCTTCCATCGTCCAGTGTTTGTATCCAGACAGGTTTTATGTGATTAATATAAGGCGTGGTGTGACTAAAACAAGTAATTATGATTACTGCACGTGATTAAAGGATGATGAATTTTATGCATTTTTAATGCCGTGCACTTAGTAACACCATGACAGCAGACGCTTTTACAGTGGAACAAAGCAGACTCTAGACATGTCAAGCGTCGGATGTTTTCGGGTAAAATTACTTTATGACGTCACTTTGAAGAGGAGACAAAACTTGTAACAAATTTGCATAGCTGACAGCCATTGTGTACACAAAGGTGTTGGCAGAGCGTTGGCTAACTGACAGTGAAGAAAATGCACTATGATAATTGCAGCAGCAACCATAATCCGTGTTTCTTCAGCCGGTGTTTTATAGTTTGCTAAGCCTTGAGAGATTTCGTAAATAATTGTGGCTGCTGCAGAGAACCTTTGAAACTTTGTGAACAAAATATGGATCCAGTGGTGATCTCAATAGGCTTAGCTCTTTTTAAAGGTGCTTTTAGTTTAATGTCGATGATACAGCGAAAGAGGCTTCTGAAAGAGCTAAGAAAGAAGGGTGATGTGGGAGATAAAGATTTTCGCAAGTTAATCTTAACTGAAATGGACAATTGCAGCGTTAAACTCGACAAGCAATCCAGAAAAGTGCTAAAGACAAGTCTCTCATTCTACAAGGAAGGCTTATCTTGCCTGAATGAAGTATTGAACGAAGCAAGCACTGGAAAGAAAGGTACAGATACAACAACAACAAAGCGACCTGAGCACGCCGGGAGGGCAGCACTCTACGCCGATGACAGCAGAACACCTACCGCTGAAGATCTGAAAGCCCTAAATCAAGCTGATCTGGGCGAGTTAGCCAATCAAACACTTTGTCATGCGAAGGAAGCTTTCCACAAAGCCTCGGTAGAAGCAACATCTGCATTCAACGATGGTAATCTGCACGTATCGGAACGTATCGATGCTATGAACATTCGCCTTATGGGTAAAATATTACAAAACATGGAATGTCCCGCGAGCACATTGCCTTCCTGCAAATCCTACCTCGACGAGCTCCACCAATTGCCGAAGATCAAAAGCATTTTTCGTGATGTTCAAGGAAAAAAATCTTCCTTGAGCAAGGAGGAAGACATTAAAATATTTCTAGGAGTTTGCAACCTCCATCGGATCATTTACGATCATGTAACAAGATTAGATCCCTTACAAAGAGGTCATTGGACTTTGCCTTGTATCAGAATCGCAGAAGGCGAAACAATTCACTTGATTGATCCACTGCGAGATGCAAGAGTTGCTGATGCCCTTTGTAAACTACCTGTGGAATGGAAAGAAAATCTGCTGGTTAACGCAGCCGACTTGTCTGTAGCGTGGTCATTTGGTACTGAGGACGGGAAGCTAATTTCACCTCAAGATGTCTCTGTGAACACAAACGGACAATTTCTTGTAGCAGATGATGGTGATCGCATGATTAAAGTGTTCCATGAAAGCGGTGCGTTCCTGTGTACTTTTCACCCTCTTCCCCGAATTTTGGCTGATGAAGATGTCTTGAGTGTATTAACAGACCGCGACCAGAATTTACTTGTACTGATCAGGATAGACAAGTATCATCATTCGATGTATACAATAAGCAGTAATGCAACCTTCACGTTTCCCCTGAGGGAGGGATTTGTACGTTGCTCGCCAATCGTAGACCAAAATGGTGAAATTCTCGTGCTTATCGAAGAAAAGGAGTCAAAATGTTCTGTAGTGGAGGTGTACAACACTGATGGCCGATTTCGTCGCCTTTATGGGCACGATATTCTGAAAGAACCAAAAGACATGGCTTTTGATGATAAACACCGCCTGATGGTACTGAACGGTGACAATCGTGTTGTTATTTTCAATGAGCTGGGCGAGCATCTTGATCATGAAAGCTTTGAGGTGGTTCCTTCTGAAGTAATAGCATTCAACTCGGTCAGCAAACAAGTAATCGTCTCCAGCTTAAAAAAATCTGGCCTCGGACGCCATGTCAAGATATCAATGTACGACGAAAAAAGAGATTGCGTACGCTGCATTCATCAAGGTGAAGAAAGGAGTGAGAGAGAACAGAGGGAAAGCGTTCCACCGAAGATGGCAGTGACCAAGGATGGGCGCATCGCCATACTTGCTGGGACTATCGGCAATAGCAAGGTCGTCGTGGTATAGAACTGGTATAAAACATTTATTGTGCATACAATTTCGTTGACATCATAAGCAAGAAGCAGTAATTATAAAAAAAAAAAACAGGTTCTTTGCGAGTTAGTTTATTTAGAAGAACTCATTCGAGATCATTAGATGTAGTGTTTCTCGTTATACCTAAGGCCCATGTTGTTCTTTTGGTTGGCCTGACTGTCTATTATAAGAGAGGCAGGTTTAGCTCCTTGTTGTATGTATCGATGATCCTGCACATCTGCACAGGGCCTCGTTTTTAATTTTGAACCTAACAGCGGCCTCTCGGGACACTAATTATCAGCGTCAAAACAAATGCCTGACATGAGCCTTAAGAAAGTCGTTTATAAAGCCCTTGTCTTGTTTTTGTTGTTCAAAGTACGCGTTGTTTATTTGCAACGGGCCTCTGGAGCCAGAGTATGTAAGATCTGTCACTTGCGACTTATCTGAAGAGAAGAAAAATGCAAAGAGCTTGTTATCTTTCATACTGTGACGTGCTCTCCATTCTCGCGTGCTCGAAGTCTGTCATCACAATGAAAAATCTGGGCAACCTCTAGACTTGCCACAAGTCGACCGCGAGATCTAGAGCACCGAAGGCGCTAGCCCGTTCCAAGCGTTCAGTTGGTAAACGGAGCGCGTTAGTACTGGCAGAGCGAGGCGAAAATAAAGCGGCAAAAGAGGAAAGGAACGCCTGTAAAACTTTCTTTCGGCTTTCTTTAAAAAGGACTTTCTGCCTCTTGGCCACTTGATTGACAACCCAAAACCACAAACCAACTTCAGCGTGAAAGATGTCTATTAAATGTACCCGCTCCCAAGAAAAAGATATTCAGATCTGGCAAGCTGAAAATATCCGCAGAAAGGCCTTTTTCCAGACGAGTGGTAGCTTTTCTTGTCACGGGTTACTCCAAGACCGATATTGAACGTGAAAACTGCACCATTGATCGTGAGAACCTTTCAAGTGACGCGAGAAATACACCGATAAACAATCGATATTTCAAATGAGGTCGCACTCAGGCTATGGTTGGATGATTACAATAAACGAACACAGGCAGCCCAGGCGTGGTATGTCAGGCATCGGGTAATTTACGGATTTGAAGCTGTAGATTTGTGGTACATATCTAGTTTGTGTCAAAATAAATGGTATTTATGTTTATGGTATGGGTTCTGTAAGTGTCTTGTGCAGTCACGAACCACATTTAGGGGTATTTGCACGTGAAAACTGCTGAGGAATGCCGGAGTCGAGTTGTAGCTGTTTCTACAAGCCATATTATAGATGTTATCGCCGGACTGATTTGCCGAAGACAAACAGAAAATAATACAAAACAAGGCATTCTTACCTTTACTCCAGTGACCCTTGGTATGTCCTGGCTGGTTTAAACGTCATCTTGCCGATTTCGTTCACCCGAAGTACTGTCCACTATAAAATTTTAGGTTTACCTCGGTGTAAAAACCTGGCGAGGTTTTCTTTGTTTTATGAGGTATTATTTTGCTGTACGTCATTGCTTAGAATGTTTTGTTTTCTTTGTTCTACGTCATTCATGAGTTTCACAGGTTTTTACACAGAGGTAAAGCCAAAACGACAGGAGAAACCAACCGTCCGCGTGTGAAGGCGAATAACTTCCCAGCAAAAACACTTATCCGCGTCAAATTACCATCAGCGGGACTGAAGATAAATAAACCCGGGAATAAACCCCACGTTCATTGCACCCTGGTTCCAACATTCTACCGCAAAATCTCGATAATCGCTAGTTTTCCAGCCCCAAATTCGACCGTTTTTCCATCGTTATCGCAGTACGCCGATAAGAGAGCTACAAGATTCAAATTTCTATCCTGGCGACTGCGTCTGCTTGGTCGGAAAATGACCCAGCCACTGGGAGGGACCTACTCTGGCTCCAGAAGCCCGTTGAAAAAAAAGAATATCCCTGAAAATCCAAAATAGAACGCGAGAGACAGGCCTCTGGTCGCACGAGCCGAGAAACTCATTTCTTTGGGACAGAATTTGTCCCAGTCTGCTGATTGGTTCTTCAAATAAACAACAACTCTGATTGGCTTAGGAAAAGCGTGGCTTCCCAGCTATGGCGCGTTTTTAGTGTCAAAATTCAAAACCTTGTTTCAAACATGCTATTTTTCTATTCAAATATTCGATCCTGTAATTAAAACCTAGGGCTCTTCAATTCAAATATGGTATCCTTCTATTTCGATTTCCAATTCGTAAATTAAACTTCTTGTTTAACAATTCAGATACGCTATTTGGTGTCTGAAACATGCATGTTTTCAATTCAAAGCAACATTTCTTCAATTCAGTTATGCTCTTTTTCTACTCAAACGTGCAGTCCTTCGTTTCAAAAATGGTTTTCTGCTAGCCAAATATCCAGTCGTCTAATTCAAACCTGCTATCGAGCAATTCAAATTTCCAATCTCGCAATTCAAAATAGTCAGTTTCGCGAGTAAAAATGCTATCCTTCTATTCCAATATACAATTCTTCACCGCAAATCTACAATTCGTCAATTCAAATACACTATTCCACAGTTCAAACAAGCTTTTGTCGACAGAAACATGCAATCCTTCGTTTTGAAACTACCGTTCTGCAATTCAAACACTCTACTCTTCAATTCAAACCGACAATTCTTCTAAATTCTTCCAAAGTTCGTTATTTCCCAGGAACAATTGGAATACCTTATTGCAAACGGGTTTAACGCAGTGGAAATGGGTACACTACTCGGAGTGTCCCTAAGCACGGTCAGGCGCCGTATGATCGAGTACAGTATTGACACATCCAGACCATTTTCAGACATAACTGATGAGACTCTCTGCGAACTTATTCGGGACATCAAGAAAGAGAATCCTAGAAGTGGTTACAGGATGATGTTAGGTCACCTTCGTGCAAGAGGATATCGGGTATCTCAGCTTAGGGTGCGTCAAACGATGCAAAAAGAAGATCCAGAGGGAACCGTTACTCGGTGGATGACCACTGTACAACGACGAGCTTACTCAGTCAGTGGCCCAAATGCACTGTGGCACATTGACGGTAACCACAAGCTGATAAGGTATGAAATCAATAGACACATCACAACTGTAATCAGGTGACCTCTCCTACCTGGCATGTTTTGCTGCTGCTCAGCGTTATAGCGGACATACATTCAGCTCCATATTCGTGCAACGACTGGAAACCGTTTGGTCCAAGATGTAACCCAGTATTATATCCATGTATGCCTGACAATGTTTATGTTTTTCATGAGTGTTTTATATTATTAACTAATTACTACGGGGAACGGTTTAGATAAGCCATAGATTGGGGGCAAAAAAAGTCGAGTCAATGCTAATTCTCGAAAACTATTTGTCTTATAGATGGAGAATGGTGATTCATGGCGGAATCGACGGATATTCGCGCATTCCAGTATTTCTTCGCTGTTCCACTAACAACTTTGCCTCAACTGTTCTGTCTCACTTCCTTGAAGCAGTTCGCCAATATGGATTGCCGTCACGAGTACGTTCGGACAAGGGTGGGGAGAACGTGGACGTCTCCCTATTTATGTTGACCCATCCCAGGCGTGGTCCCGGAAGGGGTAGCATGATCGCTGGAAAAAGCGTTCACAACCAGCGAATTGAGCGACTATGGCGGGATCTTTATTTTCAAAAGACCGCAACCTTTTACCAACTTTTCTGCCATATGGAAGAGAACAGAGTCTTGGATGTGAGTGATGAAGTACACATGTTTTCCCTGCATTACATATTTTTGCCCCGTGTTAATGCGCAGCTGGATGATTTTGTGAACGGATGGATCAACCACGGCCTTTCATCCGCCCACAATAGAACCCCTAGACAGCTTTGGATTTGGGGGATGCAGCAGAGTGCAGCATCGTGCACTACTGTGTCGGAAGAAATGTTTGGGGTAAGCCACTACTCTACTATTGATTTTCAGTTGAAATGTCCCCCATTGAAAAATTGAATTCTGTCAACAGGAAAATTTTCAGGGGTATGGTATAGATTGGAGAGGACCTTTACCTAATGAAGAACACGATGGGCCACTGCAGTCTGATGGAGAGGTTGTTGAAGTACCACCCACTCTTACAATGGATCAACACAAGACACAGTTGCTTGCTGCGGAAATTAATCCACTTCAAGAAAGTGACAGTTATGGCATTGACTTATACTTAAAAACAGTTGCTTTAGTACAAAGGTTAATGCTAGAATAGAACATAAATCATCTTCTCCATTATAGCCGACAGTAGCTGTACAGTGTATACATCAAAAACAGATACAACAGTTATTTATTTGGGAGGCGTGAAACCGTTCAATGTTATTTGATATGCTACATGTAGGTTCATGTGTTACTGAGTCTCTTTCCAATTCCTCATCTCCTGCTTGGTCATCATTACATGTAAGTGAACTGTTCACTATGGCCGGCGGAGTAATGGATGTACTTTCAGAACTTTGAGAGACATTTACATTTGCATCAGTGGGACACATCAGGCATTCAGTACGCAGTATACCAGGAACCAATAACTGTGGACTGCTTGGAGTTTCAACATACATATTGGAATCTTCCTCTGGTGAATTTTTGCCATGTTCTTTGCTAAGATAAAATAATGTATTAAAAGCAAATAAGCCCTTCCTCATTTTTTCACATTTTTTAACTCATATTACTGTCTGGGATAGGGTAAGGCCAGTTTCAAGGTTTGGGCCACACACCCCAAAACAAACATTTTGGAGAGTACAACCTTCCCTGGAGAGTATAAAAGCTGGTGGAACAGATCTTTGGCAAAGTCTGCATTTTTTAAAGATGAATAAAACAATTAACAAGACATTCACAACAACACCCTTAATTAAGCAAGATATTATATTGTTTATGTCTGCAACTTGTGCTCAATAGTTCAGTTATCACAGACAAAGTCACAGTTCCAATTTCCATTGAGCTGGCTGATTAAAGTCTTGTCTTTACATGTACATTAATTTATTTTCAATGTATCTAAAAGAAGTGTGTGATGTAATGAAAATAAGGCAAATGAAAGCTTTGGTTTTCTATAAAAATGTTAAGCTTTAAAAATGCATGCATGGTCATAATGAATGGCCAGTGATTGACAATAATTATTGCATAAAGAACGAGTAACTTTTTTCAATAGTGCTTGATTCACCTGCAGTTCTCCACATGGCCAGCTAATTCTGACAAGTAAAACAACTTGTTGCATTTCATACAAACTTCTACCAGGTCATCTTCCTGAAACACACACACACACACACACACACACACACACACACACACACACACACACACACACACACACACACACACACACACGTGTATTGGTCATAGATAATAACAGCTCCACTTATTTAAAAAAAAACTACATGTAGATAACACTGTATGCAATGGGTTTATATGTGGGCATAAAGAAGTAAAAACTCAGTGGTATGGCATGTATCATGTACAATATTATTATTAAAATTTGATGTGTAATATTTTAAGTTCAGCATAGATGTGTAGTGGTCCTGTGTATACTATGCACTGATATAGTTGGCCGAAACATGTTTATTTCAGAAGTAAATTTTTCAGTGCCGTTTTGTTTTACAGACATGGAAATCTTTCACAGCTTCTAGCATCTCCGGTTTTAAAAAAGGGAGTAGGAGATTACTTAATTTCAAGAGAAATTCAATTCAGTTAAGCTGTTTTAGAACTTTCCCCCCCCCCTTTTTTTTCTTTTATCAGTGTCCAGTATAGTCAAATATTGATTGTATTTTCCATGCTATCTTTACCATTAAATTGTAATAAATTAAATTACCCAGTAAATAAAAAATTAAACATTCAAAGGAGCCAAAAGCCACATATACATTGAATAAGATCTGTCAAAATAATACATGTATTATGATTTTAGAAAAAAGTAGGTATTTCAAAACACACTACTTGGGTTTCTGTATCTGACAGGTGTATACTGTATTATTATCATATTATTATTATTATTATTATTATTATTATTATTATTAGGCTTAAATAAAAAGCAAGGAAATGCAGGTTATACATTCCTGCTTTTAAATCATCTCACCTCTTCATCCTCCCAAGAGGTGCCAGTCGGGATAATGTCCAGATCCTTTTGCAGGGGTTTAATGAACAGCTTTCCCTGACCGACAAAATGTTCTTTAAGTCTCGGTATATTGTAAGGAGGATTGATAACTTCAAGCTGTCGAGTGTGACTCCCGCACAGCAGTGTATAGCCTCCTGCTGTCTCCAGTTTGGGGAAGGCGTCTTTCAATTTATTATCTGTCAGCGAAGAATGTTAATCTTTTTTCACCCAGATCAGCAGCTTTGAGCTCTCGGTACTCTTTGGGGGTTGGCATTCTTTCTTCCCTTGTATTCCCCAGGCACATGAAAGTCCTGGTCCATGTGGGTCGTTTCACCTTTTTCGACGTTCCACCATTCTTCCTTTTCCGTCTTTTGCTTGTCGTCTGACAGGCCGTAGGGTCAAACCCGAATAATCTACGGTGTTCTTGGAATCCAAGTGCAACAGAAGTTGACGAGTCAGTGGCAGATGAAACAGAAGGTGTATTTCTGTTCGTGACAGCCGGCGTTTGAGGAGTAGGTGTATTTCTGTTCGTGACAGCCGGCGTTTGAGGAGTAGTAAACTTGACGAGAAGTTTGAGCACATAATTTGGCTACTTCGTCCAATAATTCCTTACATTTTGCGACAGACATAGCTGAGAAAAGAAATCAAGATGATACAGAGCTAATTCTAGAGCACAGAATAGAAGCCGTGTGCAAAAAGTACAAGTTACCTTCGCGCCGATTCCCGCCTTCAGCTCAGCTTCTGCCGCGAATTTGTCTTCCTATTACGCATGCGTGGCCGGGCTAGGTTCCAGGCGACGACGAAGGACAGCGTGTTTGCGATGAAAGTTTGAGTGTTTGAATTGAAGGATTGCGTGTTTGAAATGAGGAGTGTCAAATGTCACGTTCGCATTGAATAATTGAATGTTTGGAAAACGAGTTGGAGTATTTGAAGTGATGAACAGGGTTATCAAATTAAACGACCGGATGTCTCCATAGTCGAAAAGCAGGTCTGACTTGAAAGATTACGCGTTGGAATAGAAGAATTATCGGTTTGAATTGAAGAGTAGAGTGTTTGAATTGCAGAACGGTAGTTTCAAAACGAAGGATTGCATGTTTCTGTCGACAAAAGCTTGTTTGAACTGTGGAATAGTGTATTTGAATTGACGAATTGTAGATTTGCGGTGAAGAATTGTATATTGGAATAGAAGGATAGCATTTTTACTCGCGAAACTGACTATTTTGAATTGCGAGATTGGAAATTTGAATTGCTCGATAGCAGGTTTGAATTAGACGACTGGATATTTGGCTAGCAGAAAACCATTTTTGAAACGAAGGACTGCACGTTTGAGTAGAAAAAGAGCATAACTGAATTGAAGAAATGTTGCTTTGAATTGAAAACATGCATGTTTCAGACACCAAATAGCGTATCTGAATTGTTAAACAAGAAGTTTAATTTACGAATTGGAAATCGAAATAGAAGGATACCATATTTGAATTGAAGAGCCCTAGGTTTTAATTACAGGATCGAATATTTGAATAGAAAAATAGCATGTTTGAAACAAGGTTTTGAATTTTGACACTAAAAACGCGCCATACCCAGCCGGCAAACCGGTTTGGACAGAAAACATATCCGTAAAGTTATGGCGGCTGGTCTCAACGATCGTGGATTTTTTTGCGTTTCGAACTGCTGTTCATTGGAGTCCAAATTTCCAGTGCAAAAAGAAGCGTTGTTGGCGTTCCTAAGCCGGAAGGATGCGTTGGCTGTTTTACCGGCGAGTTGTGATAAATCCTTAATCTTGAAATTGTTCCAGCAATTTGCGCCTGTCTATATGATCTACATGTCCTTTTGGTGATCTGCCCACTCTCTAGCTGCCCTTATTGACTCACACATTCAAGAGCTTGCCGATCGTGGTATTGCAGCCTGCTCTCTTGGTTATTATAGCGTTCTGGTTGACGACGTACGTTAAAGCTTATTATTCCACAGGCAGCCCAAGCTCTCTTTATGAACCACACAAGGAACACAATATGGCGTCGAATTATAAGGGTTTGTATGAGATTTTCTACAAGATATCCATGAAGGTCGTTAAAAGTGAAAATATTCAATAAAAATGGCTTACCTTATTCCATACGTGTGTTGTTTACTCCTGGTGTCGTTATTTTACCGATTTAACTTGATTTAAGCGATTTTTTTGAATCCTGGTTTTCTCTTCATAAAGAGGAGACAAGGCGAAACACAGGCGGTCCGGACAGCCTGCCGAACGAAGTCAAAAATCCCAGGCTAAAATGTACCCACGGCCTCAAATCCACCGCAGAATTCAAGGGCAAAGGTTAATCTTTCATTTCAGTTCTCTAGCCACACAATCGCAGCTCTGAGATCGACGCCGGGCGGCTCTTCGTGTCCCCAGTGAAACGATAAAACGATGGCAGACATCCGTGTACATTTTAAACACGACACAACGACCGTTGAAATCGGCTTGGTAACCTCGTCATGTTGGCAAACCAAGACTCGCGGGGGTACTAGACCTCAATTTGTCAGCAACACTTCTTGTAACACCCGGGGTCCCCTCAGGATGAATCTACACTGCTCCATTGTCTCAAGCACCCGATCAAAACCGCGCAGCGTCGTGTTTACATGTGCGAAAAATGTGCACAACTCGGAGGAAACCCAGGAAGAAATGTAGCCGGTAAATCTGTAATTTATTTTCAAAAATGTAAGTATTTGAACTGGTTTTTGTTTATTTTTATTTCTCATGCATGTATGTGTGTATGGATGGCTAGATGTTTCCCGTTCTTGACAACTTCAAGTTTTCCAATATATTCGCATGTTGTTCTCTCTTACAAGCGATCACGAGCGGAGCTAAACGATCAATTCCAGGTGCTGCATAGCTCTCTAAGAAGCTACAGTAATAAAGAAGGAATCGAAAGACAAAAAGCCGTGATAGAAGCACACTATCTTGCTGCAAATACAAATGGCCGGGCCCGGCAAAACAAAAATTGCAAGACAGATTATTACACGGCTCAAAATCCTATTCTTACAAAGATAACTGGCTTTATTCTCTCCGGAAGCACTTAAATGAGCCAAACCAAACTTAGATAAAATGCCTCAAAGGGCGTGAAAACCACAGTCGCTAAACAGAAACAACAAGGGTTCAAACAAACAGGCGTTGAAACTTGTCACCCAGAAATGACCTTTGAGATCAAGTATGCGACCTTTAAGCACATGGCTCCATTTAGTCACTAACATGAAAATCCTCTAAATCATCATGTTAACCCGCTGAAAACATACAAGAAGCTAAATGGGTCAAAAGACCGAAATAGAAGCGACAAACATGTGAGTAGGAGACGTGTAGGCCTTCCACCCCCATTTAACGGGAAACATCTAGCCATCCATACACACATACATGCATGAGAAATAAAAATAAACAAAAACCAGTTCAAATACTTACATTTTTGAAAATAAATTACAGATTTACCGGCTACATTTCTTCCTGGGTTTCCTCCGAGTTGTGCACATTTTTCGCACATGTAAACACGACGCTGCGCGGTTTTGATCGGGTGCTTGAGACAATAGGGCCATTAATACGGGAGGAAATAAGACGCGTCTTATCTAAGACGCGACTTAAATAGGACGCGAACTGTACCGTTTATACCTTCGCGTCCTACATAAGACGCGAAGATCTCGTATAAATGGTACAGCCTCGCTTACCCGCCAAGATGGAGCGCTGTAGCAAGAAACAAAAGCGTGCTGTCCTGTTATTTTAAGAAGAGACTTTCTCAGAGATTTTTTTCTTACGCATACAAAGAAATCAACAGAAATCCGAGAAGAGTCGGAAGAAAGCGATATACGGATTGGTGCGACTGATGGCAGGTTAAAGAAGGAAGGTGCTGAATTCACTTTTGGCTCTCCCGGCCATCTTTTACAAAGCTGTGCAACCAATTACGCTATCTAATCATAAGACAAGCTCATGTTGCTGTTGTTTTTATGCAAGCGCACTTGCAGTTCACGTCTTATTTAGGACGCGAAACCATTTATACGAGGAAGTTCACGTCTTAATTAAGACGCGGACAAAATAAGAACAGCTGAAAACCCTGTTCTAAGATAAGACGCGTCTTATGTAAGACGCGACTTAAATAAGACGCGAACGCTTATTTTGTACCATTTATACGACCAGTTCGCGTCTTATTTAAGTCGCGTCTTACATAAGACGCGTCTTATTTTCTCCCGTATAAATGGCCCTAATGGAGCAGTGTAGATTCATCCTGAGGGGACCCCGGGTGTTACAAGAAGTGTTGCTGACAAATTGAGGTCTAGTACCCCCGCGAGTCTTGGTTTGCCAACATGACGAGGTTACCAAGCCGATTTCAACGGTCGTTGTGTCGTGTTTAAAATGTACACGGATGTCTGCCATCGTTTTATCGTTTCACTGGGGACACGAAGAGCCGCCCGGCGTCGATCTCAGAGCTGCGATTGTGTGGCTAGAGAACTGAAATGAAAGATTAACCTTTGCCCTTGAATTCTGCGGTGGATTTGAGGCCGTGGGTACATTTTAGCCTGGGATTTTTGACTTCGTTCGGCAGGCTGTCCGGACCGCCTGTGTTTCGCCTTGTCTCCTCTTTATGAAGAGAAAACCAGGATTCAAAAAAATCGCTTAAATCAAGTTAAATCGGTAAAATAACGACACCAGGAGTAAACAACACACGTATGGAATAAGGTAAGCCATTTTTATTGAATATTTTCACTTTTAACGACCTTCATGGATATCTTGTAGAAAATCTCATACAAACCCTTATAATTCGACGCCATATTGTGTTCCTTGTGTGGTTCATAAAGAGAGCTTGGGCTGCCTGTGATTATTCAGGAGGAAAGGTGGCGAAAATTTCTTCAAAGCAAGGGTGTGCCTGATTTCTGAAATTTTCCAAGGCTCCATTTAAGTTTTCTAACTTTTTCCAACTCTCGTCTGCATTTCGTGCAGAACCGTGAAGAGGCATCATCTTATTTACAAAGTTACAAACAGGAAATCCCAAAATATCGGATAATCGCGCCACATCGGACGGGTCTGACACGTTTAGCTTCTTCGCATTTTCGCCATGGAATGAATTTAATTTCCCGTAGCCATAAACTATCTAACTCGTGTTACAAACCCTGCAAAAGTCGTCGACGAACAAGCGGACAATTTTAACCGGCGTAATAACCTTCCTCAACATTTTCCAGCATACCGATAAGTTTTCACGGTTCGCTGGAATACGCGCCGATTGTTCGTAACGATCTGATGTCAGAAATGTCAAAAATGATAACAACCAGACACCATGTATCCCCGCCGATGAAAACAGGTTTGGTTGGATATCTGATACACAAAACTGCACGGAAATGAGGTTCAGCATTCGTGCGACCAGAGTTTATTTTTTTCCTCTCGGTGCTGTGCGCCTCGTTGCTGCGGCTTCGCCGCGTTAAGTCCCTCCTTCAAACAAAAAAAAATAACCTCTGGGACCCAGGGTAGGAGGGACCAGGGACGGTACTTTTTCTTGCATACAAATCTACACGGTCGGGAATCCAGTGCGTCGAATTTAAACTCCGCTCGTCAGCACAAAACTGTACTGGTCTATTTTTGTTTTGTTTTTTTTGTTTTTGTTTTTTTTTTCTAATAAAAACACTTGAGCCGGGATTCGAAAAGAATCGCTAAATGATAGCTCTAAAAAGAACTGTTGAATGATAGATCACGATAGATTAGCGAAAAACAAATCCTATCTGCAAACGAACGTTTGATCTGAATGAACGTCGCAGTTTTCAAATCTGAAACCCGAAACTTGGGAAGTAACTGTTGACGTATTTCGCGGGGTTTCGGGAGACTTTAGCGGTTTCCGGTAAATTCCACGCACTGGATCCCCTGCCGTGTAGATTTGTATGCAAGAAAAAGCACAGTCCCTCCCCGTTGGCGGGAGTTTACAATGGAAATTCGCGTAGGACTTGGGAAACTATAAATGAGGTGACACGCCGCAAATCGGATAAAGCTGCAATTAACGAGCTTGAGCTTCATCGAACGAGAATAACTAATTCGACCGAAATCGCAGAGGATTTTAATACATTTTTCGCAGAAATCGGTCCTGAACTATCCAGGGATATAGAAGAAGTCGGCACCTCTTTTACCAAACTAGCAATCGTTTTAGTTTCCAGCGAGTGACTCAATCGCACGTTTTGTCCCACTTAAATAACTTATGCAAGAGAAAGGCGACAGGTCTCGATTCTGTGTCAGCAAGACTTCTAAGAGAATGTCCGGATTTAATCTCCGGGTCACTCGCTCGTCTGATATTCAATCAATCAACCGATACTGGTATTTTTCCCGATGAATGGAAGAATGCAAGAATCACGCCTATTTTTAAGAAAGCAAACAGTAGGAGTGATCCTTCTAATTATCCACCGAGTTGTGGCCAAGGTTTTCGAGCGAATTATTTATGATCAGTTGTATCATTACCTAAATGAAAATAATCTTCTCAGTAGACACCAATCCGGTTTTCGCTCGCTTCATTCTACAGTTAAATACTGCATTGATTGAATAGAAGCGACTGATAGCTGGTCTTTAAACATCGATCGTGGCTTTATTAATGCCGTTGTATTTTTAGATCTAAAGAAGGCTTTCGATACTGTGGACCACTCTGTTCTTCTTTCAAAACTACAAGCTTATGGTATTCAGGTTGCACAAATCAATGGTTCTGCTCTTATTTAAAAAACCAAACCCAAACGGGTCTTGTAAACGGAAATAAATCGTCCAAAATGTTCCTTCCCTTGGCTGGGGCCCCTTCTATTTCTATTATACATAAATGATTTGCCTAATTGCCTCCAGCATTCCCAACTAAGGATGTACGCCGATGATACTAATATTACTTTTGCTGGCAGTGATGTTGATGAAATAAATCTGGTGAGAATTCGCGTGTGGCTATGACAAAGACAGAATTTCTTTTGATTGGTTCCAAGCAAAGGCTTTGAAATTTTACAGTGAATCCGCCCACTGCTAATATCAACCAGTTTTCGATTAAGTCTCGGCTGTGAAATCCTTAGGTGTACACATTGATGAAAATCTTTCTTGGGAGTGTCAAATTAACTCGTCATATCAACGCTTTGCTGAACACAAATATTCGTTACGTTAACGTCCGGAAACGTCGTCGAATGAGCTTTTTATCTTTTTCATCTTTTATCATGTTTTTTAGAAACATTTTATCGCAATTTTTTATAGTTAAGTATCATATCAACGAGCTTTCTAAACGGATTGCTTCTCGTATAATTGCCATTAAACGTATTAGGTATTCGGTCCCTTATAAGTCTTTACTTGCCATTTAAAATTCATTAGTCCAACCCCATTTCGATTACTGCAGCTCGGTGTGGGGATCCTGTTCTGAGAATCTTTCTCAAAAGTTACAAAAATTACAAAATCGCGCAGCTCGCGTCATAGCTTTTTCAAGGTTACGATTGTAGTACTGATGAATTGTTGCGGAAGGTAAACTGGGTTAAACTGGACCGTCAACGCCTTGTTAATAAACCAGTAACGATGTACAAGATTGTAAATAATATGGTTCCGGAATATCTTAGTTCGCGCTTTGTCTTCCGTTCTGAGACTTTACTTATAACTTAAGAGATAGTGACAATAAGCTTGCTGTTCCTCAGCCCCGCACTAATTATTGTAAAAAAAGTCTGTCCTACAGCGGAGCTGTAGTGTGGAATAGTTTGGCCTCGAATATCCGACAGTCGCCCTCTCTTGGTGAATTTAAATCTAAGTTGATGAATCATGATTTCAATTAACAAAGTAAGTAAAATCCTTTATTTAAAACACGATTATCGTTTAAGCACTACATGCTTGAAGGGTCGTGTATCTAATTAATTATCTAATTACCTACTGATAAAATGAATAAAATATAAGAAATTAACTTACTTTATCGTAAATCAGATTCCCTAAATATCGGACTGGATTTTGCCTTTGAATAAAATTGTTTAAAATTACAAGAATCATTAAAATATTCTGAAACACTTCCATAGTACAGCTCCTTTGTAACAAACAGAATTCAATAATACTCTTTTATAAATTTTATTTTGCTTTTATACACGGCTCCCTTGCAAAGCAGGTTTTTTTTATCATTTCTTTTATTGTAGTAGTTATTTATAATCTTATTTCGTTAGGTAGTTAGATTTATTTAATTACATATTGTAAAGTCCTCAAGGAAATACCGTGTTTAAATAAACATTTTACCTTAACCTGCCGCAGTTCTTTTCTCCATTCATTTGACAATAAAGCAGCTCTCAGGGCTTCCAAGCACAATTTCACACCGCCGCCCATCGCCAAGCACACACACACATTTATCATGGCGACATTTTGAGCCTTGCAGATATGGCAGGACATGTGTCACACATGAGAACGTAGTTTATGATCTCGCTCACCACGAGTCTCCCATAGCTCAGTGGTTAGAGCGTCCAACCGGTAATCTGGAAGGTCATGGGTTCGACTCCCGTTGGGGGCTCAGAAAATTGCTTTTCTGAGTAATTCGACTTGAGAACGCTTCTTCATTATTCACACTTTATCCAGGTCTCCATTCCATTTATCATAAAATAGATTTCGCTCATAATTCTTCCATCAACTACACTTGGCAAGTCGGTAGCAAACATGCAATAATATCGGAGAAATTGAACTTTTTCAAAATTTCTGATCGAAACTTTTGGAACCCTGGGATGTGCTCGACATTCAGCGGTGAGCTCGTTAATTTTACAAGACTTGGAACAGTTAGTTCTTGAGAATACGGATCATTCAAAACCTTTAAGTTCATTAGTTATAAACAACGACCCTTAATATTAATTTTACAAGTAATTGCAAATCATAAGCTTTACTTGGTGTAACAAATCAGACGTCACAAAGTTTATCTAGGTTGAGCTCTTATCGCAACATGCGATTTAAGCTAAGTTCAGAGGAATGAATTGCAAAAGTGGCTCGTACTCACAGGCTCTTCTACACATCAATGCAAAGTTCCATCCATCATCTGTGAAAATCAGTTAAAACATTGGTCGCAACTGTGTTTTTGTTCCACGTTTGAGAAGTGAAAGTCGTCTTGGAACTAGGTTATCTGCTAGGTTAATCTGATGTCTTGGAACTCCCAGCCAATCCACATCTCTTCTCGTTAATCTTCAGCTGTGCCTCCCTTACTGCAAAATATGTGAATTCAACATGCAGCTTAACGTCCAAAAGCTAGCTTCTCAGCGAGTCAAAAAAGTTCTTTTCATACACCGTTCGAGTGGATCAAGTCTCAGGTGTTGGGTCATATATACTAATGGACTACCGTCCGATAATAATCTTTGAGTGTTCAAAATTGCATGAAATTTCTCCATGTCTCTACATACCAAACGTAAAAAATCAAATATTAGTACATTTGAACCAACTGAAGATTTTAAAACTGATTGCATAAATAAGCAGATAACGTCCTTTAAAAATAGACAAGGTGCAGTTGCCGAAATTCTGTAAAGAAATAAAATTGCGATACTTGCGATCTCTTACTTTAAAATAATACCACGAAAATGTATTAAATAACGTCTGAAGCTAAATTGTCCATATCTGTATGCCTTCACCTCCTGGTTGGCGCCTTAATTTGAGTTGAAACTGAAGACAGTGGAAAAAAGAGATGAAAATGTCGCCGCGCGTCACGGCGTTGTTTCACTTTTGAGTATGGCCACTTGCAGAGTAAACGTAAATTGTTCATTGATTTGTGCTTCGGTTGGCGAAATCATATTTCCAGCTTGTCCCTCTTTCTCCCGTTCAAGATAAAAAGCTGTCGTGTATTTTGAAAATGGAGAAATTAATGCATTATTCTGATTTATTCGAATCACTAATATGGAGCCATCAGTTTAGTCTCGATAATTTTGTGACATTGCAGCAGGCTAGCCAATTATTACTCGGTCGTCGAAGAGCGCCCGAGGTTTAAAATGCCGTCCGTTCTTCTTTTTACTCGGGCATCCCGCCTCTCGCGGGTCGCCCGGGTCTTAAAATGTCGACAGTTCTTCTTTTTTTTTATTATTCTTCGTCGAGTTTCATCCACAAAGCTCACTTCCGGCGTTTCTGCGCAAGCGCTAACTAATAATGGTCATTTTGGTATAAGTAAAGTATTTTTACCTTATTAACTATGTTGAATGACGGTGGCCTAGCAGTCATCTGTACCACTTGTGATATAGATGTTCCGGATTCGATTTCCGCTCTCTACACCTTTTTTTTTTCATATTCGTTTTTAAATGTTTTTTTTACAAGTGTTATAATTATTGTAAGTTATAAATGGTTGAGCTGTAAAGGGATATAAGGGATATATGTTTATAGGGGTCTATGGATACACACTGCAAAGAAACAGACACGAACCGATGAATGATGCCTGTTGTCACGTATCGGAAAACGTCGATTCACCTTGTGTCTTTGAAGTCAAAACAACTAATATGTTAAAAGAAATGTCCATACGAATGTTTGCAAGTTCAACTGCGAGAAGAAAGCTTTTAACATGACCCAACTGAACTTCAGATGGACTGCCGTGTTTCCCCGTGTCCGCTCCATTGAGATGTACATTTTGTTGAATAACTCGAGTACGGGATATCACACACCCCTGAGACTTTGACAGGTAGTTTATTTACTATTTTCCCACAATATCTCAATTTCTGGACATTAGTTTTTGAATGATAAGCGATTTGTTTTTACTTGCGTGACTTGAAACTGACCGCAGAAACGTTCGGCTTTCTTATGTTTCAAATGACCCTGGATTGACGTATTTGTAAACAGTTTCACTCTGTTGATTATTTTTCTCCTCACATTTCACCGAGACTCCGTCAACGTTTATGCAAAATAAAACTACATCGCTTTCTTTCTCAAGCAAATATCCATCGAAGCGAAAACAGGTGTCCTTAGTATTTTTTGGAATCAATATCATGTTACATTGCGATGAACCTCTGTGGCCAAGAGGTCATTGTTCCTGTCTGTAACTCAGCTAACCCGGGTTCGATATTTATTAGTGGCATACATCGCGGGCTTTTTTTTTGTTTTTGTTTTTTTTTTCGTTTCTCTTTTTTTTCTTCTTTTTTACAAGTGTTACAATTATTGTTCAATTTTAGGGGGATATGTGTTGATGGGGGTCTAAAGAAATAGACTCACACAACACAAGTTAAGCGCAATGCGTCCGATGTAAGAAAGACAGACTTCTCTCTATTCTTTTGTTTAGCGCTAAATTAGGGATACAATGCTGTTTTTTGCAAGCTCAAGTTTAGGCTAATTGTAGCGTCTTGGTTTCATTCACAAAGCTCACTTCCAGCATTTCTGCGCAAGCGCTAACTAAAGATAACAACTCACAACAGCAAGAATGATGCCTGTTGTCAAGTATCGGAAAACGTAGGTTCACCTTGTGTCTTTGAAGTCTAAACAACTAATGTGTCTATACGAATGTGTCTAATGTGTCTATACGAATGTCTGCAAGTTCAACTGCGAGATGAAAGCTTTTAACATGACTCAACTGAACTTCAGATGGACTGCCGTGTTTCCCCGTGTCAATTATCCATCAAAGCGATTATCCATCAAAGCGAAAACTGTGTCTAATGTGTCTATACTAATGTCTGCAAGTTCAACTGCGAGATGAAAGCTTTTAACATGACTCAACTGAACTTCAGATGGACTGCCGTGTTTCCCCGTGTCAATTATCCATCAAAGCGATTATCCATCAAAGCGAAAACTGTGTCTAATGTGTCTATACTAATGTCTGCAAGTTCAACTGCGAGATGAAAGCTTTTAACATGACTCAACTGAACTTCAGATGGACTGCCGTGTTTCCCCGTGTCAATTATCCATCAAAGCGAAAACTAGTGTGCTTAGTTTTTTTTTTTGGAATAAATGCACTTATTGTAACTATTATTATTATCTTTATAACTACGTTACAATGAACCTCTGTGGCCAAGAGATCATTGTTCCTGCCTCTGACGCAACCAACCCGGGTTCGATATTTATTAGTGGCATATATCGCGGGCTTTTTTGTTTTTGTTTCCGTTTTTCTTCTTCTTTTAGAAACGTTTTTTTACAAGTGTTATAATTATTGTTCCTAATGGTTGAGCTGTAAAGCAATTTTGTAATTTTAGAGAGATATATGTTGATAGGGGTCTAAAGAAATAGAGTCCAACAAAAGCTAAGGGCAATGCGTCCGATGTGAGAAAAACAGACTTCTCTCTATACTTTTGTTTAGCGCCAAATTAGGGACACAAAACTGTTTTTTCTTTGCAAGCCCGAGTTTAGGCTAATTGTAGCCTCTTGTGGTACTATCAATGATAAACAAGGTATTAGTGCCGAGATCTGTGAGATTACAGCTAATCGACTTAGAAATATATGTGTAGCATAAAATTTAGTGGACATTTTTTGAAGTGTGGTAGGTTATTCGAAACCTTTTCTAATTTATTTGGGCAACTCGCACTAGGCAAGAAATCTGGTCGCGGCTTTGTTTGTTTACTCGATAGAACTCGATACTGATCCTTTACAGATTTCTACTTTGCATCTACTTCTCCTTGTATCTAATTTCCAACCAAAGTCACCAGACAACAGTTCAGTTTTTTTTTTTTCAACCATAATTTTGTGAGCTTACATTCTTAGAATTGAAAGCGTCATTTGGGATTGATGTCCGCGAAACCCCTGGCGAGGCCTTTTTTCCGGCATGATACTGGAGCTTTAAGGTTGCATGTATCGCAATAATCACTTACTGTGGTCAACTGAAACATGTTTTACCACATGATCGTGACGACGAATACTCACTTTAACTGCCGTGATCTAAAACTTATTTTCACGGCTCATCTTTTGTTTGCAAACGGCAACTTTTTTTGATCTAGTGGAGATTTGCAGGTTTGATTGACGTTTCCCAAGATTTTTTATCATCAATCCGTGTCCACATCAGGAGTGTGCCAATTCTTCAGTCGAGAAAACTAAAGGTAACAGCTTCTTGAGAAGAAATCGGTGTACGAGCTTTTGAATCAGAGCCCGCAATGCAGTCCGATTCACGAAAACGTCACGTCCTTCCAGTACCCGCACCACTTGACTACTTGAATTCTGAACTAGTAAGAATAACAGTAAATGAAAACATGCATCTTTTGCAAGCTACTGGCCGAAAAGAGTACAATACCTGCACTGGACTCAGCTTAGCTTTCACTGTGTACTTTGCCACTGGTTGCACTTCATTCTCATTGCCGTTATTAGTATAGTGTTTTATTATATGACTGGCTGATGAAGATGAATCAATTCTTCTTCTGTGATTGGCTACCCGCGAGGTCAAGCGAATGGAGGCATCTTGACCGCTCGGGATAGCCCGTTCGTCCCGTGTTTTACTGTCAGTCTTTTAAATAGCGTCCTTTGAGTCATATCCGAGTAATAAATCCTTTATTGACCAAGCTTGTTCGGTCAAGATGGCTCGTTCTTTCTTTGCGTGTTTATGGAGCGAGACAAAGTCGAGCCAAAAAAAAAAAAAAAAAAAAAAAAAAAAAAGAACTTGGCCAATATTCCGCCATCTCGACCTCACGCTCGGCCAATAACCCATGTCAATTAAAGATTCGAGAAATCCAAGCGCCTCATCAATGGAGGGAGCTGATGAAAATAAAGAAACATTTTAGTTTAGTTTATATAGCGAGCTTTTGTGAAAAATAAGAGGCACACATCTGTAGATAATCTCGTAAACAGGTCAGAAAATCAAGGAATCATCACTGAAAAGAAAGATTCAAATTTTGAAAGTATGCTCCTTGTAAAAGGTATGGATCGAAGCTTGTAAGTAGAAGCCCAAAGGGTTCGACTATGTTCGTGGAAAAGTACAACAAAAACTAACGAAAAAAATTTTCAATTTGGATATAACCTGTGCCCCGAAAATATACCTGGAGACCTTATTTCCAGTTGTTCTTTCAATGCTGCCAGTTCCGCTTTTATAGATGCATCTTCTGCTTTCAGTTTCTCATTTTCTGTAGTGATCTTTTGCACATCGCCTCCCTGGGTGCAACTCAGGAACGTTGATCGTGGTGAAATCTGACGACGTAGGGGTGATAGTTGTGTCTGAAGATCATCATCATCAACACTAATAATATCCTCATCTTGCTGTGAGCAATCGCTAACTTCTTTGCAAAGGCCACTTAGCACTAGTGCTTGATCGCATGTGGGCCAAGTTTGAGAAATGCTTGTTTCAGTTGATCCTTGCGGAGAATTTATTGCTGGATAAATAGCTTGACGGGATGAAACTACAGGTGTTTTTTTTTTAAGATTTCTTTTCATTTCTTTTGTTTTGTATTTTATACTGTAATTTCTATAACTGTAACTACTTTATATCTGTATTAATAAACATATTTGTATAAATAAATAACAAAAAACTGGTTTAGTTGAAGGTGCAGGTGGATTAGGGGAAGCTGCAGCTTGATAAGTCGCTGGAGGAGCAGAGCGCCTGGAGGCGTCGCTTGTTGAGTTGAAAGTGCAGTTGTAACACATTGGCTTAAGGCTTGATTAGTTGCTTGTGAAGGGAGCACCAGATTATTTGTAAGTACAGCTGGATTAGCTGGAGTTAGGAGTTCTGGAGTTATGCTGGATCAAGAGGTTTTGGTGGTACTGCTTGATAGCCTGGAGATGTAGCTGAATTAGTTGGTGGTTTAGGTACCGCTTGATAAGCTTGATTAGTTTGACTTAGTGTAGCTCAGCAACTCGCGTAGTGTAGCGACTGCTGGATCATCTGCATCTGCAGGTGCGAGTGGCCTGGATTTAACTGAATTTGTTCCGGCGGTGTCTGTTAGATTTGAAGGAAATTTCTTCCCGTACTTGCTGGCAAACATTAATTGGCCCATGTTGTTTGTTGTTTACTGTTCTGCGATTGCTTGCTGCCGCTTTCCTTTACCCTTCTTGCTTTCCTTTCCCGTGTTGTCATTTCTTTTTATTTTGGTCGTGTTATGCCAGATCCAAGCTTTCCCTCATTACAGCAGTTGTTTTTCTTTTCCTTTTTGCCAGGGAGCCACTCCCTTCGTTTTTATTTTCATATCCTTCAATGTAAAATTTTGCATTGACATCTGATAAAGAACAGCCAGAACAGCACTTCTCTTGTCTTTTGCCCATCGTTTGCACGTAATGTTCTTCAAATCTGTCAGTACTTTTTTATCCTCTGTGCGAGAAAACAAAAACATTGCAGTTAGAATTAAATCACCTCTACGCGAACTTCAGTCAAAACAATCAAACGGCATTATTCATGTAATTGTAAAGATTAATTTGCAAATAGAGGACACTTACTTTTGTCAGCTATTTTCAATATAATTTACCGATGTATTCTTGCTTGTTGCCCTCCGCTCCTAACCAAGTAACTTCGACTTCTTCTCCCACTTCAAACCGACCCCTCAAAGCACATTTGTTCTTTTGGATGACTAAGAGTGACTTATCAGACTTAATATAAGCGCAGGTATATTGGTTGGCCTTAGCCGTATTCGTCACTGTTGAGAATAATTGAATTTCGCACTGATAAAAAATCAATCGTCTTCTTCTCGCTTCCACTCCCTTCCATCGTTAACGAAGAGCTGGAGAGATTCGATTTTTACTTTTGACCGCCAAAACTTGTACAACCAATCGGCGAACATCAAGCCTTCACGCGGACGTTTAACGTCATTTAACTCACGTTGCGCAAGAAAACGTCATAACACCGCGTTTTTCTTACGCAATACTCATCTTCCCTTGACGTTCCTATCCTTTCAATTTCTCCCAAGAAAGAGAAGAAAATGATGAGAAGGAGGAATTTAAGGAAGTCTCCGTATCACTTAACCCTTCGAGTCCTGAGTTATTGTAACTTTTTTTTTGTAAATTTTTGGTGCTAATTAGTCTGGAACACTAATCCTCACCATATAAGGAGTTGCGATGGAAATAACTGCAGTCAAGGCAATTTGGGCTAGTTTTGACTGGTAAAAAGTTCAATCGATGTCATATTTTCCTGGTAGTACTGGGTGGCCCGACACTTATAAAAAAAACTTTGAAATAGGAAATGGAAGGCTTCTATGCTCGTGGAATAGGTGAATCTCCCAGAATTACCAGTCAAAACTAGTCCAAATTGCCTTTACTTTGCAGACTACCTGGAAACTTTAATTCTCTCAACTTAACCATTACAGAAGGAAAGAGTTTACAGGAAAATTAAATCAATTGACTTGGACTCTTTCTGCAGTGATCTAGCAGCTTCCGAAGTCTGTCAAGACACCCCTGGGGAGTTGGATGAGCTTGTAGATTGTTACAATAGAATTTTAACATCTGTTCTTGACAAACATGCTCCGCTTCAGCGAAAATTCATTCCCCAAAGGCGACGCATCCCGTGGTATAACGATCAGATTTTAGCCGCAAAAAGGATGCGAAGAAAAGCAGAAAAGAAATGGCGTTTATCAAACTCCACACACGACCTAACTGCATATAAATCTGCAAGAAACTTCGCTACAAATTTGATTAAAAAGGCGGGCTTTGATTTTTATCAGAACCTCATACAAGAAAACAGTTCGGATCAAGGAAAGCTCTTCAGGGTCTCAAAACAATTATTAAATCAAAACTGTGAAGTTCCACTTCCTCCTCATTTTAGTAAAACGATGCTTGCAAATAAGATGGCTAACTTCTTCGTCGAAAAGATCAGTAATATAAGATCCAAATTCAAAGAGTGTACAACTGAAGATTGTCAAGATTGTGCTACCATTATGGATCCACAATCTCCGTCATTTAGCAGTTTCCAAGCAATCACGGAAGAAGAAGCTCACAGCATTATTATGAATCTGGCTAAGAAATCGTCTGCTCTTGACCCGATACCCACACCTCTGGTAGTCAAATGCATTGATGTCCTTCCGCTACCGGTGATAACTAAAATGATAAACATTTCACTTGATAGTGGTTATTTTCCCTCAGCATGGAGAGAAGCCTTAGTTTTGCCAACTCTTAGGAAGGCTGGTCTCGACACTGTTTTCAAGAATTACCGGCCTGTAAGTAATCTTTCCTTCATTTCAAAAGTAACTGAAAGAGCTGTGTTTATTCAAATTGACAATCACATGAAAAAACACGATCTTTACCCGCCGCTACAATCTGCGTACAGAAAGAACCATAGTATAGAAACGGCACTTTTGAAAGTTACTAACGATATTCTGATGAAAATGAATTCTCAGCATGCTGTTCTACTTGTCTTATTAGACTTGAGCGCAGCCTTCGATACAGTTGATCACGGTTTATTTCTGCGTAGACTTCAAACTTCATTTGGAATTTCTGGAGCACCATTAGATTGGTCTACCTCGTACTTGATGGCCAGAAAACAACGTGTTTCTATTCCCGGCGCCCTCTCTGACAGTTGCTCTGTTGATCGGGGCGTTCCACAAGGATCCTGTCTAGGTCCCCTATTATATATCATCTACTGTTCAAAACTATTCCATATAATTGAACGACATCTTCCAGACTCTCATTGCTATGCGGATGATTCACAATTATATCTTTCCTTCAGGCCTGACGTGTTGTCTAACCAACAAGACGCTACATTTGCCATGCAAAATTGTATAAAGGACATACGCTTGTGGATGGAACACGACAAACTCCTTCTCAACGATGAAAAAACGGAATTTCTTATCATAGGAACCCGACAACAGTTAACTAAAGTTAATATTTCTTCGATTACCGTGGGCAACTCTGATGTAATGAGATCGTCAGTTGTGAAAAATCTCGGTGTTTTAATTGATGACAAGCTGTCGATGAACTCCCAAGTAAAAAAAAAATGTAATACATCATTCTATTATCTTCATAACATTATGCGAATAAGAAAGCATTTATCGCATAAATCCACAGAGATCTTAATTCATGCGTTCGTGTCAAGCCGATTAGATTACTGCAACAGCTTACTCTATGGACTTCCACAAGTACAAATTGAAAAGTTACAAAGAGTTCAGAATGCAGCTGCAAGACTAATTTTCAAGGAACCGAAGTTCAGTCATATCACACTAGTCTTATATCAGCTTCACTGGCTTCCAATTAAGTACCGCATTGAATTTAAAATTCTGCTCTTTACCTTTAAAGCTACTCACGGCATGGCACCTGATTATATCTGTAAATTGATCAGTCGAAAATCATCAACTAGATATTTACTCAGATCTAGCCAAAGAATTATGCTTGAGATTTCTAGCTGCAAGATACTCTCAACACTTGGAGGAAGAGCTTTTTGTTAAGCAGCCCCGAAGCTTTGAAACAATCTGCCCTGTAAAATATCTAGCCTTGACTCTCTTTCAAGTTTTAAGCGCCACCTCAAAACATATCTTTTTAAACAAGCTTTTAATTTGTAAATCTTTATATTTTAATTCGTCAAATATTTATTGTTTACTTTGTAGTTATTATTATTATTATTTATACATTAATTTGTTTTTAATCATAATTTCTTGTAAATTTCATTCATTTTTAATCATTTTATTAAATTGTAAAGCGCATTTGATCATGTTTGGCATGAAAAATGCGCTATATACGTTGCAGTTAATATTATCATCATTATCATCATCATCATCATCATTATTATTATTATTATTATTATTATTATATTATTATTATTAATTCTTTGGGGCCGTGAAGAAGGCAACTTGAGCAGTACGCGAGACTGGCTCCAATAAAATGGCTAAGCGTGACCCGTGGAAAAAGTGAGAGGAAAATTTCCATCCAGATGCCAAGGTCTGACCTTAAGGGTTGCTGTAAATGTAGAATTTTGATTTTGGGGAAATGTTTTTTATTAAAAGGTTGACTACGAAAATGTGTAATTGGTCAAAAGATGGCATTTTGGGGTTTGTTACCAAACAAACGGTGCTATGCAGCGAAAATCGGGTATTGTAGTGGTTTTTTTTTGGCTCTAATAGTTGTAAAAGTCACCAGTTGGTGCTATTCACACATTGTTATGACGTTCTGACAAAATTTAAACAAGAAAGAACACATAAAAGCGAAAGCGGTATTTTCCACGCAAATATATGTATGGCTGGGATGCAAAGGGTTAATCAAATTTTGCATTTGCCGGTCATTTGACATTTTCATATCGCAAACTCTGGAAACTAATGATTCGTTTTAGTACTAGTAACACTAGAAAGTTTGCTGTTAATCTAAGCAAAGGATAAGGATTTAGAGTTGGAGGGTAGATGGCACAAGTCTTCAAGAGCTAAAAGGGTCAAACCTAAGCGCAAAGTGCAAGTAAGGGGGGTGGTCAGTTTTGAAATTATCGTTTTAGGACGAAATATTTTTGATTCAACTAACGCAGCACCGTGTGGCTAGCTACCATAGGGTGTTACAGTGCGGTGAGAATGCTTGTCATGTGACTTGTTGATGTCCAAACTCCAACCCTGACCGTACCCCCCAACTTAGCCCTAACCCTAGCCTTCAACCTAACCTAAGCCAAAAACTAACCCCAACCTTGACAATAACCCTAGGTTTGAGTTAAGGGTGGCCATTGCTTTATGCTGATGGTCTCAAATTCCCAGGCCATGTGATGTCAAATGTTCCTTTAAAAGGAGACAAGGGTCTAGAAAAATTTTACCTTAAATGAAAGGCCATGTACGCAGGATTTTAAATCTGTTATTCTTTTGGTGAAGCGCCATTCTGAATTCTATTCAGGTGACTTTGAAATCGCGCCAAATTGCCGCTTTTGAGAGAACGTGGCCGCCAACTTGAAACTCAGAAATTATATCCAGGCTATGATGTAGCATTAGACCACAGGCAGCCCAAACATACTGTATGTGTAGTTTATAAGCTTAACCCCTTAGCTACCAAGGACCTATATATACGTCCTAAACGCCGTTAGTGTTTTGAAAACCTACAACTTTCCCAAATCCCTTGCTATTGTTCAAATGAATCATTTATATTGCCAAATGTTCAGTTATGTAAACTATATCACACCGTAAAGTGACCAACACTCCCAATTTTCATCGAATATGACCGTTTATTTTGTTGCAAAACCAAAAATGTTGTCTTCGAGCGCCGCTTGACAACACCAAAATACGCAACTTTGCTTTGAAGTTTCTCGGACAAAAATACCTTTTGAAGCTAAAAGTCTACGTTGGCAGCAAACTTCGACTCCCCCTCTTGAAATCTGTTCCACATTTTCCTGCTCACTTATTTAGCGCGACGCGGATGACGCTTTTGATTTCACTTGCACTCAATGGTCTGTAATTTTCGCCATTGTGACCCAAAGGAATTCTAGGATATTCTTGAGTAATGGCCGCATGGGAGTCTGCCAATTTCCATTTCACCTAGTATTTTTTAGAACCGTGTCGAGCCACCCGGTCCTGCTGGCAAAATATTGCACCGATTGCATTATTTACAATTCAAAACTCGCCAAAATTGCCATGCCAGGTCCCGGAATCTACTCATAGGCCGGCTAGCTTCGTGAATCACCATGACTCGATCGAAACCTATCAGCGACTTACTTGGTGTGAAATTGCTTTTCTCTGTCTTCTCTCAGAGGATTGCCTCTACCCACCAACCCAGCTTTATGATGCCAGGCCGAGGGGACTTCTGAGGTGGAAAATGGCTCGAAAAAACACACTTATAAATCAAATACCTACCGAGTTGTTATCTGCAGTTGACTGGCGTGACATGCATAACAAGGAAGATAGAGCCTTCGGTGTTGTGGACCGGCAACATCGCCGTGGTAACCCCTCATATGGAATAGAAAGGTCATCTTGACCTCCTACCCTCCAAAAATTGCAAAAAAATGACGTGCAAAAAGTTAGTAGTGAAGGGGTTAATATTCTGCATATAGTCAAAATATAATCTCGTACGCAGATCTCCCACGGCCAAGCGAAAGGGAGATCTGGCAAAGTTCGAATTTTCGGTATCGATATACGGGACTTCCCATAGTCCTTTGTTCCCTTATTCTCGAGTCGCTTCAGTTCTTTGGATCTCTTGTCGATAGCGCTACGTAGAAGACGTTTACGTATGGCTTTATTATTATGATTATGATTATGATTATGATTATTATTAAAACAGACACGATCTTATTCAGGTAGCCAGTGAAAAATGGGCTTGTATCGAACTTTACCAGATCCTACATTTCAATCACAAGTAGGATCTGGGTACGAGATTAGTCAAAATATTGATGTAAAAGTTCAAAATGATGATGTAAAAGTTCAAAATTAAATATTGTTTTAATTTAATATCACTATGTGTCTGTTTGTGTCGCTCAATAACTGATCTATTTTTCGGTGCTTCTGGCCGGTTCGCCTGCTATCACAACCGCGTGGAAGCCATCATCTTAGAGCTATATTCACAGTTCAAAAGGTGTCTAAAAATTCGAAATATTCTAAAGAAAAGTTCACTTACCTTTAGCTGAAAGCTTCCTTGGGTGTCCTGGTCGGTTTTAATGAAAGATCCCTCTGGTACCAAAAAGCGAAAACTCGCCATTTAAACCGGCCAGAACACCCAATATTTTGACTATATGCATATTTTTGCATCAATATTTTGACTACATGCAGAATATTAAGCTTATAACTACACATACAGTATGTCTGGGCTGCCTGTGGTAAAACTAGCGTGACTTGCGCGTGTCAATTGACCCGAGAGTCAATTTGCAGTTGGCGGGGGCAAAATAACCTCAAAATAATCGATCCATTTCTGGAGCGTTCGCAAAACTACCAGACTAATTTCCAGTTAATGTTCAAGTACTATACCTCTTTGGGTAGTAACCGGGATTTGAGTAGTAATCGGGATTTCCTCCATATAGAAAATTCGATTTTGGTTTTTGCGGTAAATTGTTGTATTTATAAGCGTTATGCAAATTATGTATCAGAATTTTGCTCGTTCGCTGGTATTTTCTTCTTAAAAGTTCAAAATGTGCCGCTTTTATACTGTTAGATATCTGTTTTGTGAATTTTAAGTGGAACATTGCCAATATATTGATTCGCTCGTTATTGAAAGGACCGCTCAGTGTTTGTGTGTTGGAGTGTCGGTTTAAAACACGAAATGACGAAATGGCGAACTAAAATGGTACTTTCTTTTTTCTTTCATTTAAATCGGCGGAAAATGTTATGAAAATACCCTGCCAATTGATAAAGTGAGGACAAAGTTCAAATATACGCAAAACAAGGGAGAGATGGACGGGAACATAATTACCACCAGAACATTTTATAGATCCTTTGAATTCACATTGCACTTCCTTTGCTTCTGCAACACGTGGCTAGGCTGGGAGAGATTTACATCTGCAACGTTACATTGTTCGTCCTCGTTTAACCAGGCGCTTACGCGCAAGCGTTACGGTACCTCCGCGTCTGTCTGCTCTCTTAAACCGTCGCACGAGCTAGCTCCCTGTTGCATTCTTCCATCGACGTGTGATCGCCAGTTTCCCGCACATCGATACCAACCTATAAAGTTGTTTCGGTAGGAACACAGTGAACAAGTGTAGAGAAATTGAAATTTACTTTATTTTCGGTGCAAATCTCCTCCAACGATTATCCTGAACAGTTCTAAGGAGGACAGACCCCATGATACTCTCTTTAAAACGGGAAGGCGCAGTGCTTCGTCATAATAATCTACAGACTCGCCCTCGCTGGAACTAATCTCTACCCCGGGCGATGGTTTAATGTACAAGTGTTACTGTTTTCATCTGCAGAGCCGAATTCTAACGAGAAATTTCTCCGTGGAGAAGTGTGCTCTCTAGTTCCTCCGTGCTTGTACCGCTTTCTTTCTTCGAAGCGGGACTCTTAACGTTCGCGTCCACCGGTTCAACTTTGTAAGAGTTGTAACTTCGTTTTCGCTCCATCTTTTATTGGAAGGAGCACGACTCTGCGGGGAGTTTCTCAGCATATACCTTGCTATGATTTTGACATTTCCAATTGTACGGCCACAAGTCAGATGAGAGATCGAACCGCGCGTAAAGTACACAAAGGATATAGCATCAAAGTATTGACGGCTTTCAGTTGGGTTCACACTGTAAATTCAGAGATCCAGGGTATTCCACGGCAAGAAGAGCGTTCAACAATCGTGGTGAACACTCTTAGAGCATCGTCATTTTGTCATTTCGCCATTTCGTGTTTTAAACACGCCCTGTGTGTTGTTGCTGAAACTCCATTGCAGAAGGTGTGTTGTTTCTCAACCGGCGAAACCGCAACTTGGACAGATTTTCCATTAATGAAAGGTGATATAGTTGACAAATCTTGAAAAGATTGGTCGTTGCCAGCGGGAGCAAGTGTGGTCAACTGAGGTCTGAAAAAGACTTGACTTTACATGATAATCATCATCTTTTGTACATCAGTTGACTGACAACAGCAGTGATGTTTAAAATGTTTTAAATTTGAATACCCTGCCACTGATGTTTAAAGTGTCTATATCGTCTTCTGGTTTTTGGTGATTCTGAGATGTACATAAGGAGTAGATAGCTGTTCAAAAAGGTTTTTTCAAATTTCGCCGTGTTTTTACTCTGAAATCGTCGTTCAAATTTCCCGCTTGAGCCACGCCCATCAAACTTGACCGAGCTAGTAAGGGGCATGGGAATATTCCTGATCTGACGTCACAAACTGCTTTGCATGCATGTTTACAAAGACTTAATGAGGTGCAAATCAGTTTGTGACGTCAGATCAGGAATAGACCCACTCCCCTTACTAGCTCGGTCAAGTTTGATGGGCGAGGCTCAAGCGGGAAATTTGAACGACGATTTCAGGGCAAAACCACGGCGGAATTCGAAAAAAAAATTTTGAACAGCTATCTACTCCTTATGTATATACCAGAACCAGAAAAATAATAGAAGACGATATAGACACTTTAACAAAAAGATAGGAATTACCATTCAACTCTTTAAGAGAAAATAGACTTCCTTCATGAATTCCCAGTTGTTTTGAATGTGTGCCTCCTAA
>JAEMWC010000418.1:715000-729968 GCA_016490735.1 Pachyseris speciosa | reverse complement strand
TTTATATTTTTAGCGAAAATGTGTAACGGTGGACCATTTTGGGGTTTACTTCGTGTAAAACCAGGCGAGGTTTTCTTTGTTTTATGAGGTATTGTTCTGCTGTACGCCATTGTTTAGAATGTTTTTTGACTTGTTTTAACGTCATTCGTGAGTTTCACAGGTTTTTACACCGAGGTAGAGCCACAGTTTGTAAGTCTTATATCAAAGCTTTTGCCGTCGATTTGCTCCTTACCGGTAATATTGTGGTACTTTCGCTTTTAATAAATCTGAAAATTTCTTAGCCCTTTAAATGGATATCGGATTTTCTGACACTGGATGAAGCAACTAACAAAGTCTGTAGATTTTAACTCAGTGGTATAATGATTAGTATAACGTTACATGAAGTATGTCAGTGAAGAGATTGAGGGAGGGTTAGAGCGGGGAAGGGTGGAGTGGGTGCTCATTGTAACATCACAAGAAAACCACATTGGCTTGCTCAAACCTTTTCATCAACATGGAGAAAATATACACAGCGAATATCAAATGCATGCAGTTAGCAGTATGCATGATAACTGTACATAGCATTTTTTTTTTATGATCACTTGTAGTGTCAGGTGAGATTTGGTGGGAAAACAGAGCTTGCTACTGATGGAGACAGCAGGTATCTTTTTGTACATTACATATAACCCAGTGACCAATTTCTAATTTCTCCTTACGGTATGACTACTGATCAAACATAAAGGTTATACATTTAATGGGAATGACCCCCACCCCCCCCCCCCCAAATCCCCCAACTATTACCATGATGGGAGTGTATGAAAAAACACAAAGAGAATATCCATGCACTTACTGGATGTTGCAAGTCACTAAACTTCCCGATGGATATAGTTAAACTTAACACGTTTGTTGTTCTATGAATACTTTAATGATGATAAAGTTCCGAGTTTTTCTCTGTGTTTACGCTCTGAGCAGCACACTTATCATACTCATAGTGCATTAACTGATCATCTAGTTATTGTATTATTCCATACAAACATAAGGAAATTTTCTCCAAGTATAAGTGGTCAATATTTTTGGAACAACATTCCCTCTTCTATTCGTCAAAAACCTTCTAAAAAACAATTCAAATATGCACTGACAACTTATTGTGCTGTTCAGTATTAATATATAATATTATTTTATACAACTTTGTTCTGCTGTCCCAAGTATACTATCTATTAATTTTTGTATCAAGTTTTTTTTTTTTTTTGCTGTTATAATATATAATTTTACTAAGGGCACAATATTAGTCTACCTAGATGTGCACCTCTCCTGTTTAGTATTACCTCATTCTCTGTAATTAATGCTAAATGGAAAAAAATAAAATACAATACAATACATATAGAAGTCACCAAGGTTTCATAATTAGGTCAGCATGTAACGTATATCTTAATTGACTTTTTTGTTACCCCAGCTTATACTCTGCAGACCATATCATTTCAAGGGTTGCATGAAATAACACCCTAAATGACTTCTTATCCAATGCAGTGGTTTCAATAAGCACCGACGTCCGGCAAAAAGCGTCGGCTACTTCGATCAGAGACGTCGGCTACTTTTCCCCTAAATTGAAGTAATTAAATAATGATTCTTTATTTTTCCTTTAATACTGTTGCCTACTCTACTCCAGCCCACTGCCTACTTCAAATTTTATTGAAACCCCTGCAATGTCAAATTCTTCCTTTGATTCATAAGCACATACAAGGCAAGTTGGAAGGGGAATTTAGCAGTTAATCAGAAGTCACTTGGGACCTTAAATACCAGGCAACCATTCATTTGGACTATGCTTTGCCCATGATTGCATTTAGTCAACAGTATATAACAGCTGGTTTTACAAACTTAAATCAATTACTGTTTTCTTTTCTTTAGAGTTGTTTTTTGTTGACCCAGTTTTGAAGCAGTCTTTCAACATGGCTTTAAAAAGACAAGAGTCAGTGCATTCAGGTAGAGTTTAAATGTCAATTGTTTGAAGTCTTATAAATTCATGTTGCTTCTTTATTCTAGATTTGTAAGGTTTAGTCTGATTTGTTAAAATCATTTTACAGGCAGGTTGGTCAAGTGGCAGGAATAGTCAAGTTAGATTCTGAGGCAGGTGGGTGATAAAATTTTACTTTATTATTTATTTATTTAATCAGTTTGCCCACAAAGGCAGGTGACAACACAATAGAACATTAAGTCCCCTACAAGGTGTGTCACCCAACCCAACCCACACCATGAATACAAAAACTAACTATACCAATCTGAATCCCTACCCACTGGTAATTTCCTAAGAAAAAATACAGAAACATAAAATACAAAAATAGCATAGTACGTATTAAACATGTATATAATCAACAAGAACATCTAGCTAATTTATTAATCCTGCGACATTTACAGCAGATAAGTTTGTAGGTACAAGTGCCATCAGCATAAAAAACAACACATAACCTAGTGAAGTAGAATGTTTTCAACTTGTTCTTAAATACATTCAGATTTCAGATCAGAATATAAAGCATTCCATAAATTTGATATTCTTACAAAAAACGAATCTCTGAAGAGAGATGTATTAGCATTAACATTATTAAGGAAAATCCAAGAGGCACCGCAGCGCGAGCTCCCTGTATAAAAGGAAACATAATTATCGATGGAAATATTTATATATACCCTAGTTTGCATTTAAAAAAGAACAATAGGTCTAGATATTCAAGTCAATAATTAATAGGTAATAAGTTAAGGCTTTATTCATGGTTCTTGCAAATAAGGCGTAAAGCACGTCTTTGGACTTTCTCAACCTCCATCATCAGCATTGGTGTTTGAGGAGCCCATACTTGAGAACAATAACAAAGGTGTGACCATACCAGGGAAATGTACAGCAGCTTAAGTGTGTTTTTATTGATTATTCCAGCACAGTTTCTCTTAATAAAATCAAGTATACGGTTAGCTTTTGCAGTCACATATCTAACATGGTCAGACCATGTTAATTCCTTGGTAACCATGAGTAAACTGCTACTTGTGAGTCAAGTCTGTTTTTTGGTGAAAAGGAAGTCCGTTATCATGAAAGATGTTATCTAGATCATGGTTTTAAATGATAGCTTTGTTTTTATGGTTTGTTTCATGATATAATAAACAATTTGATGTGAATCATAATGCTTTGACTGCTTAGCTGGTCTCAAGTTGCTGCCTTGTGTTGCAAGAGGGACCATGGCTGTTAGAAAAGCGCGACATGCAGGGAAAAAGGACTTACCCTACATACACCTCCACCATTTCTTCAGGAACACATTTCACTAGAATAATGAAAGCGTGATCTTGTAGAATGGCATGGCTTTCTTTTGTTTTAGTGTTTTGGAGCTTTGTGAAAGTGCATTTGGGGAAATTAGAGGAGGAAAGATTCTTTTCCCTGCAGAAAGCAACAACAGATGCTGGAAGAGGTCAGTGGCAAGTGAATGTTTGTAGAAGCTGTGTAAGCAGTGATGAAATTAATATTCCAAATTTGACTGTTTTAAATTGTTGTTTAGAATGTTATTTATCAAATCTCCTGGATAAAAACAACTTTGAACCTTTTAAAGACTTTCCTACACTGTAGACTCAAATCGCATCCCCATATTAAACAAATTCTGATTTTTCAAATCTCTTTGCCATTTCTTAATGCATTTCTGTCACCTCTGACTTTCAAACACACATACATTGACTGAAAGTAAACAAAAAGGAGGACCTAAAGATGGTCGATTTCATTTGGAAAGAAGTAATTTTGAGGGGATGGGTGGAGGAAAGAGTGGTCTAATGGCAGGAAGTGAGTGGGTTGCGCCTTGGTGGGGGGGGGTCCTGATGAAAAAAAAAATCCCCAGAGTTTAGATCTCTAGAGGATTGGCATCTTTGCAGTCATATATTTATTTAGTTTATAAATTATCCAGCTATTAACTTAATTTCATTTTTTAAGGACGAGCTTGGTTGAGGTCTGCACTAAATGAACACTCATTAGAGAAATATTTCCATCACATGCTGGGAAACAAGCCAGTTTTAAGGTAACTATGCTTAAGATCTATTTTTGTAGAGGAAGTTTCAAAAGAAACTTGATTAACATGCATATTGCATTTGGTTGATTAGAGAGCCAGTGGTTTTCATTGCCATGTCATGTTTTTCTTTTACAAAAAACTTTAACTTGTCTCTCTTTATTGTTACTTAGCAGCTGGGATTCACACTAGCTACATTCTGATGGAGTAGCATTGTCCACCTGGGGGTGGATGGGGTTGTGGGGGGGGGGGGTGATGGTAAAGGTGAAGTGCAAAGTATTAAACCTTAAAGCCAATTCATGCTGGGTATCCGATGATGTGCTAGTATCCCATCCATGTGGGGTTCAGTAAGACCCCTAGTTACTGTATGCTTGGCATCCTTTGATAAACAGGCATCCCATCTGGGGTGGCTTAGTAATACTCCTAGTTACTTTATGCTGGGAACCCTGTGAAAAACTAACATCATCCAAGTGACTAGCAATATGATAGGTATCCTGTGATAAACTAACATCATCCAAGTGACTAGCAGTATGATAGGTATCCTGTGACAAACTAACATCATCCAAGTGACTAGCAGTATGATAGGTATCCTGTGATAAACTAACATTCCATTCAAGGAGACTTGCAGTATTCCTAGTTTCCAAATTATTTTACTGGGTAATAACATTCCCATCCAGGGGTCCAGTAATTCTCCTAGTTAATTCATGCTGGGTATCCTGTGATGATGAGCATCCCAGCCAGGGGAACAAGTTTACAAATACTCCTACAGTAGTCACCTAATGCTGGGTAGCCTGTGATAAAATACTCTCAGCTGCTTCATGCCATTGTAACAATGTGGTAATATTCCTACTTAATTCACTACTTTATAGGCATGTGGGATTGCAGTGTGACTTAACATGCTTCTCATTTAATGTTTTGTCCATGTTTCAATACACAACAGCCAGTTTTATGAAAACGGTGCTTTCCTTATGGATGAAGAGCGAGCCAGTATGCTGCCAATGATTTCAGCAGGTGACATAGATTATTTTCTGAAATAAGGATTCTTATTCTGTTTCTGTAACTCAAGATTGCATAAGAAAACACAACAGTAAAGTAGCATGAAACTTTTTATGTATTCAGCACACAGAGCGCTAATTGGGGAAACTATCCGGATCAAATTGGAATTATTTTGAAAATGTTGGTTTTGGAGGAGAGGGAAAAATTGGAGTACCCGGAGAAAAATGGAGAACCCGGAGAAAAACCTCTTGGAGCAGAGTAGAGAACCAACAAACTCAACCCACATATCATGTAAAGTCTGCAAATCAAACCCAAGTGACATTGGTGGGAAGCAAGTGCTCTCACCGCTATGCCATCCCTGCTCCCCCAAGTGTTAGAGTCCAGTCTACAAGTTTGGTTTAATGTGTAATTTGCATTGAATCCAAGTTGACGAAAATGTTGGCAGTAACTCTGCTGTAAACGGGATTCCTCTGTGTTTTTCCAGCAGGTGCAGGTATCAACTCCCATCCTAATTAACACTGTACCTGCCAACTTTTTCGGAGTCAAATGCGTGAGATTTTCGTCTCCTCATGACCGGAATTTCCGAAAATGTTCCAGCGACTTCCGACGATTTCTTGAAGATGTACAAACACTACTGAACATTTCCGAAGATGTTCCGATGACTTCCGAAGATTTCCAAAGCTATTTGAGTTCGTTTTTAGTCCCTCGAACTGAAAAGCGATTTTTTTAGCGTGTTCTGATACAATAAGGACTCAAACTGAACATTAAGCGCCGTTGGCTGGAACGTTTACAGGGAATATTGAATTGTTAATGTGTTAAAGGAAAAGTCATCCGGATTTCTAAGTCAGGCGTGAGAAATTGTCTTCAATGCGTGAGGTCGACGTTTTTGGTTCGCAGGCGTGAGACTCACGCATAAAATGTGTGAGAGTTGGCAGGTATATAACACCCTCCTTTCCCAGGAATTCCCAGTTACCTTCCACAGGGGTGTGGATATTACCCTGAACTCCAGCCTGTTTGTCATCTCTGGGTAAAAGAAATAATGGCTGCCTCATTTTATATTATTGAAACCATAAGTCCTATTGATAAAAGCCAGTCTGATTAACCAGTTGTTAACATTTTATGAACATATCATTGCAGTCCTTTGTTTGCTATTGGAATAACCTTGAGTGTAGGTGACAATTAAAATTATAATGCATGGTTGTTCCTTCCTGTTCTTCTGTAGGTCTCAGTTCTATTCTATTTGCCCTCACTGTTGATAGTGAAGAACTAAATATTGTACGCCAGGCAAGTGTTGGCTATTTTGTGTTGTTGTCTGCAACATGATATGGAGAGAACCACCATCTTGAAAATTTTGTGTGTGGGGGGGGGCGGAGGGAGGGGCTGGTAGGGCTATAACCCTACCTTTGTTTTTTCTTTGATTGATTTTTTAGGGCTCCAGATGACATAGACTGCAAGTGGTCTCTAATTTCTGCAATGAATTGTGTGGCAGGTGAACGACACAGGCATGTGCAAAGTTGTGAGGAGACGCAAATCTAATTTTTGGGGCTCCCCTCACATCGCATCTCCTCGCGACTTGGCGTGCGCGCATGTCTTTCGCTCACCCCACAATCCATTGCCGAAATTAGAGACTACTTGCAGTCTACAGATGACATGGATAATGTATGACTTTTACCAATTGAATTTGGCCAGATGTTTTAGCCATATCACTTTAAAATGGTCTCCGCGGTCCCTGTGAATGATAGTATCCCTAAGTCTACATCAAGCAGAACTGTCGTCAGTTAACTGGTTGGTTATCTGTCAGTGGACGCGCTGATATCTCTGCTTCTACTAACAGTAGTTGCTTTATGAGTGTGGGGTTTTCGTGGTTTAGGCAGGTAGCTCTTGGAAACTCTTACATTTTTACTGATATTATTGAGATGTCTTTTACTCTTTCTGTTTTTAGCAACCACCACCACTGACAATCAACAAGGACGTTTTTAGCAACATTTTGCCATCATTTCCACATAAACCTGTTGTGGAACCTGCTCCAGTGTATTCTACTGCACTAACTGGTCAGTGGTTCACCAATCTTAGCTTACAGTGGTAATAATAATAATAATAATGATTCATAATAATAAGAATAATAATAATTGTTGTTGCAAAACACAGCCTTGCTAGGAACAGCAAGGATTCTCAGGAAGTTGCTAGAAAGCTGAACTAGAAGGAATGACCCAAAGTACGGCACTGGTATTTTTGATACACGCATTGAGCTGCACTCCTGATGTAATGAGATGCACGCTCCGTATGAGTTCAGCATATGGAGCGTAAGCAAGGCTGTTGATTCGTACAATCCGTACAGAGCATACGAATTGACACACTGTGCCCTGACGTAATAATGAGATGCATTGCTGATGTGATAATGAGATGTGCACACTCCGTATAAGTTCAGCATATGGAGCACAAGCAGATTGTCGATTTGTACGCAGTGTACAAATCGACAAATGCTATTGACGATCCGTGTCAGTGCAACAGTATTTCACCAGTTTGGTCTGAAATAGGGTATGGTTTGTGCACTTAAGTCTTGAATTGGGTCTGGTTTTTAGAAGAAGCTACTTCTTCATCATTAGGTGATAAGACCATCAACAAAAGCCCTTCTTTTTTCTGTCTTTTAATTATTTTTACGCCAACCGTGTATGTGAAATACGTCTGAAATAGGGTATCGAATGAAATAAGGTAAGGGTTTCAGGAAGCGGGCCGTACACCCCAACCCAATTTTTCTGGAATTACTCCCCGGGGGTGAAACAAACAAACCTATAAATAAAACTGTTACTAATTTGGAATCTGATTTCAAGTTGTAATATTTGTGCAGTGTTAAGAAACCAGGTGATAAAAATACAGAAAATTAATAACTTTGGGAAGATGGCTTGATGTGTTACCAAACAGGCTCCCAAAATTGGTAATGTTGACAGTAATATACAGCAACCTGCTGTGAGAATCACTTTCTTGTGAGTTTCTAGAATGCATATTCAGGATCAGTTAAGCTGGATAAATTACTCTTTGGTTACTGCATTATGTACATTCTCTTAATGTTCTCACCAGACAATTCTACTCAGGAAAAAAGAAAAAAGAAGAAGAAGAAGAAGATAAGAAGTGCTGCCATCGTGTCAATCGAAGATGACAGTCACCAGGATTTCATAAATGATGACATGGATTTTCCACTCAATGACGCATCTGTCAAAGAATCTGTTAATTCCAGTTCCGAGTGTAAACCTTCAAGTGTAGGTCACACTCGCTCCTCGTCTTACCCTGGTAATATTACTGTGGTTACCGAAGGATCAGCGGTGAAAACTTCACGTGTGAATGGGCAAGAGATAGTCTTCGCTGAAATAACAAAATCAATTTCTTTGCCTGATAACTCTGTTCCGGTAGAAAGCATTGACGGCATTCATCAAACAAAGGGTAAAACTACAATTTTTAATCTTGAAAATTTCTTAGAAAATGTTACAGTGGAACCCAGATATGATACTGTCGGGGAGAGTGTGCAGGAAGCACCAGCAGGTGAGGACACAGACAATTTTGTCTTTGGAGCTGCAGATCTATTTCTCAAGCGGCCAAATGTAGAACAGAAGGAGATTTCATCTCAAAATGAAAATAATGAACAGGGAGCATCTTCAGTGGAATCAACTGGCTCTGTGATAACTGGTGGTGCTGTGAATGTGATTCAAGAAAGTTGCAAAGTGAAAGAGACAGATTTACTTCAAAGGACAAATGATTCTGAGGGTGAAAGGCTGCAGACAAGCTTTTCAAGTTCAACAGTGACACAGTATAAGGAAAGTGATCTTTCCCAGAAAAACCAGAATACAGATTCTTACCATCCCTATAGCTTAGAGAACGATGAAGACAGAGAATCAAGCTTTTCAGTTGCGTCAATGAAAACCGCTACCACTGTTGAGGAAACAGTTCCTGATCATTGCACAGAGACCCAGGAAGATAACTCTATAAACGCACAGGAACACCAAGCTTACAGAGACAGCCCTTTGGAGAACACAAGTCTGCAGGAAGGAACAACAGAAAGCGAAGATCTCTATGAAAACACTAGTAGCGATTTTGCAGAATTGGAACAATCAAGAAGTCCTGAATCACAGGCAGCTGCAAATAATAGTAAGGTTGAGCCTTTAATGTTGATGGACAGTGGAGAATGCCTTGTGCCCGTGACTAATTGTGCCAGGGGTGACTTGACACCAAAAACTGTTACCCAGTCCACTTTTTATGATGTGCCTGAAGTTTCAGTGGAGTACGACCGAGATTCAGTTTCAAGGTCAGTTGTAATACGAAGAATAAGTTTAGCAAGTGGCTTGGTTATGGGAACCATAAGCGTATGATACCAGACAAAAGCAATGTTGACAAGGTTTTCAAAATGGGGAAAAGCACAAGGAGAAAAAATGTAGAGTAGCCGGTGCATTAACGCAGCGAAGGGGGAGGAGGTTTGCCCCTCCTGTAGGGGGGGGGGGGGGGTTGGGGGCCTCTCCCAGGAAATTTTGAAAATCGGTATGCTCTTAGGTGTAATCTGATGCTTTTCACGCCCAAAAAGTTAGTTTTAGTTCATTGTGTACTTTATTAGCAGTTTCAAACACAATGTGGAGAAAGAAACAAGTCAAATAGCAGGATCAAATGTCAGGTTTCCGCGGCTGGTTTCCGCCGGGTCCACGTTAATCTTGATGCTGGAACGCGAACAGTCAGAAAGAACAAAATGTTTTATCTTAAACTTTAATCCATAGGTATTGCTATTTTTATTTGGGCTGAAATTTTGATCCCTTCATCTTCAACATCAACTCATACTTTGGAATACCAAAAGTACCCGGCGCTAACGCTCGATGTAGCCGGTGACTTGCGTCAGGTGCCGGCTGTTTTATCAGAGGAGGTTCTCTGTCAGATTGCCTGGTATTGGGTATCCTGTTTGTAGTGGTAATCAGCCCTGTCAAAATGTTTTGTAGTAGTGGGCAGCATAGCTGGAGTAGCACCGAAGGCAGTAACTGCCAGTGAACCTTGTCTGCTAGAGAACTCACGGTGAAGTCCAAGTGTGAAGTAAGCCGGGGCCAAATAATTCACTGTAGGTGGCAAATTTACAAGTGAACACGAATTAACTTGGAAAAATCAAATCCATTTTGCACCGGTTGTAGGAACGCCGATTAACTTACATGATCCAGGATTAGCATAAACTATGGTTGCAGCTTTTAACTTTTGGATGAAACTTTCTTTTGTTGCTATTTGCTTTTCAGGATTGACGTCCTCTAATCAAAAATACTGCAGAACATCAGGGTTGAACAACGTTGATGGATAGAGAAATAAACTCCTAGGTTAAGATTTTTAATCTTGGATTAGGGTTAGTCGGCTTTCGGACAACCGGGCCCAGATCTTCTATAACTTCTATAAGTAAATAAGTTAACCACTGTTCCGTTTCCCTGCAGCACAAGCTGGTCTTACGTTGAAGATGCTGAAGATCTCTCTGGAAACAGAAATGATTCGCCATTGACTACTGGCACCAGATCAGTTGCCATGGTATCAGATGCCTCTACTGCGGCTGCACTGGCGGCCTGTTCTGATGCTCAAAGAGGAATGGATAACATGGCCAGGTTTGCAGTTCAAAATCTAAATTCTCATCATTGATGTTCATGCATCCTTGAAAATTTTAAAGGAGAGAATCTACTTTCGACTCAACCAAACGTTGATTATTTTGTTTCTTACAGTCGTCACCTATAACTTATGGGTTATAAGAGCAGTCATGCAGAATAGAGCAACTATTAATGAACTTTTTTTCTCCTGACAGTGGTGGTTTTATTGCTATGGAAAGAACAACAGGACATCAAGATGTACATGTAAGTTGTTTTCTATTCAAGCTCATTGTATTAGACCTAATTCGGGCATTGCAGTTTGGTCGCATAGCTTACGATACAAGTTCGATAAAGGTCAGATGCGAGTCTATAAAAGCAATATACCACAACTTTCTATGGTTTATAGGCTGATAAACCACATGGGATGTTGGAAGAACGCTCGAAGAATTCGTAAATCACGAGCCGCAGGCAAGTGAGTGATTTACGGATTCTTCGAGTGTTCTTCCAACATCCCAAGTGGTTTATCATGCCTGTGAACCATAGAAACTTGTGGTCTATTGCGTTTATATAATAATCCAGAAGACGCGCGAAATTTCCATGAGTTTATTGGAACAGTAAAGTATAGCTGATTAACCAATACCCTACGGGTGTACCAATGTGCGTCTCGGTCAATAAATTCCCAGAACGGATAATGTCCGGTCGCGTTGCTATGTTCTGAAACGGCGGAGGATTGGGTTCGAGCAAGTCGTATGTCTCTATCGTGTTCCTTAAAGTGCACATGAATCGAAAATTAACTACCAACTTTTTTACGTTTTTAGATAGGTTATAATCCTCAGATTTCATATTCAGTCGTTTCCCTCCTTATCGTGACAAGGTTTCACCATTTGTAGGGGTTCCAAAATTCCTAGTCTCCTACGCAGCCGTTCTTTGTCTCGTCACGCAACGCTCCTCGCCACTAACGGCTGCTGAAAACCGAACCACATTCCTTTCCCTTTGTGTTTGCGGTCTAACGAATTAACCAATCAGGTATCACAAGAATGACAATGATGTCAGAGGAAACAGCATGCTTTTCATTCTGTCAGAGATGTCACGAACTCTGGTCACGAATGGAACAATTCCTAAGAAGATTGTCCATAGTGTTTTACGGTCAAAGGCACATCGGAGGCTCATCGCCGTTGCCTACAACAACAAGGCATACGGACTGTTTTCAGATCTGACACAACTCTTAGATCACACCTAGTGCGACCTAAGGACATTGTCGATCCAGTAAAACAAGACGGAGTAGTCTACAACATTCCCTGCGAATGTGGTATTAAGGAACACGATAGAGACATACGGCTTGCTCGAACCCAATCCTCCGCCGTTTCAGAACATAGCAACGTGACCGGACATTATCCGCTCTGGGACGAAGTTGAATTTATTGACCGAGACCCACATTGGTACACCCGTAGGGGTCACATAAGACTTCACCCTAACAACATTAACAGGGACAGTGGAATTGAAATTCCTGAAGCGTGGATGCCCACGATTAAACAACACAACAGCCGATCAGTACCAAAGCGGACCGCCGAGGGAACAATTTCTAGTCTGAACGACAAGGATCGAAATCTTCCAATCAACAACAGTCTAAGCGAGGATCGAAACGCACCAATCAACACCAGCCACGGTGCTTCTTATACTCACACGCAGCCAGTCGACACCATCGCCTGATGAAGATCAGCAGTATAGCGGTCGAAACGTCGCGATCCACATCTTTGTGACTCAATCGTGAGACAAAAGATTAACTCAGCTATCATTTGAAACCACGATGACGAACACCTTTCATAATATTTTCCTTTTTCTTGTGCTTATGCTATGCTTATTGCCAACGAGCCATCCGAGCGAAGACGCTCGGATGGCGAGGCGGCAGCAGAATAGAGCCGCGCAAGAAATGGCAATAGGCAGAAAAATTCTCGATCGAGCTTCAAAAAGTGTAACCGGATGTAATGTAGATTCCCTTGAGACTTTGGTTTGAGCCAATTGCAACGATGGAACCATTGGAACCAATGAAAAGACGTCTTAGATTTTGGTGTTAACCAATCAAAACGCGGTACTGGGCGCACAAGCGTTCCTTCCCTTTCGTCGCTTGTTTCGTGTCTTTGCCTACTGAGATTCTGTGGGTTTTGGAGGCGTTTGTTTGGAGACTTTTCGAGTTCTTGAGGAAAGAACACAGTTGTTCTGTATGGACAAAAAGACACTATAACAGTTTCCGTTCCAACAACGCAACGAATTCACGCTAAAGGACAGCGCGGTCTAATACTGTCAAAAATCATTTTACTTTATGAGGACGCGGTGTACTTCTCGAGGAAATATCGCATACTGCATTAAAAAAACCAAGGTCAAAAGACATTCAGTTTCATTCGAGGTTACAGCGTTGTGCGTTTTTTCTGCATAAAAATTCCGATGCTACAATAACATCTACGTTCATACAATGTATGGCCGTTTGTTCAACGGATCAAGATCGCTGCGGTTCATCGCGGACACTGTCATCAAAAGCGATCAAAATTTCAAGCGGCCTATTTCTCGACGACAATGCACAGTGTACAAGTAGGCGAATAGCGTAGTCGCTAGCCAGTAGTCGCTTGGCAAGCGTAAGGAATTAAAAGCTGGTGCGGTTGATCGAACAAGTTTCCAAAGCCGCTCATTATAAACAACCACGAGGACGGAAACAACACATGGTAGCTTATCGAAAATCTCTCCTGGCCTTTGAAATAAATAAATTGACAAACGTTCGATGGGAACACTAGAAAAACTCCGAGGAAACATCCGAAGTGAAATACGTGTATAATTTGAAGAGAAACGTCGACGAGATGATCTTCACTCTTCGGCCAAAAACATCGAATTAAAAATAGACTTGACAGACAACGCGCGTGAGAACAGAAAATTTGCATACTATAACGAATTACACACATTTGTGTCTCTAGTTTGGAGGAGTTACATTGTAAAATTTATTCCTAAGAATGGTCGAACAAAACCCTGTTTCAACGAAATAAAGTTACGAACGAGCACCATTAAGAGTGAACATTAATCGGTACCGGCCACATGTACTGACACCTGCGCGTATCGAATGTCACGTTAAAATTATGCGTGTCTGTGCCAAAAACATGCAACACTCAGATAAACTTCAGAGGTTGGCCAAGTTTCCTTCATCGAACATTTGTTACTTATTGCGAGATATTGTAGTGGTGTGGTCAGTCCTTGGCCAATGTTCTTTCTCAAGCGTTGATTTCTGCGAATCGCGGCCCATCTGTCAGTTGTAAGAGGTTCGCATATTTAGAAACATATCGCGTACTGAAAGACTACTCTTGCATCGTTTGCGTTCCTTCGAGTAGCTGAAGGAATATGGAAACGATGTGGACGAGCATTTTGTAATTGCTCCAAGTTGCTTTTCAAGATGTGATCCCGATTTGCTCGAAAGGTCTATCGAGTGATCAGTCAAGCGACAAGCTCATTATCTCTGATCTTCCGAGACGCGAACCTCGACTCGATTCTCTATAGCTGAGCCTCGATAACTGGCAGGAATCGAGGATCGAGGATCGAGTCAAGACTCGAAAGGAACCGGTACTGTAGGTGAAAGTTGTGAACTCAAAGGCATGGTACGTTGTGTCGGTCATCATTTCACAATAGCTGTAAATAATCATAGTGAATGGATGTATGTAGATGATTTGAGTGTTTCAGTCTCGTTGGCACTCTATCGATAGGTATACCTAGTTTCACAAGTAGGAACTAGTGTGAAATAAGCACAAGCATAAGCGTAAGAATTCAACCAATCAGAATGACACTGTTCCAGGTCTCCTCTCGATCGATAAAAATGGCGTAACCAACGATTCTTCCACCACCTTGTTTCTCCACTTATGTGACTCGCACTGCGCATGCGTAAGTCACTATTATGAGCATCATTGTGCTTATGCTTGCGCTTACGCTTGTGCTTATCTCACATATGTGAACCAGGCTTTATTATAGTTACCAATAACATTAGCATCTGATTGGCTTTGGCTTTAGTCTAATAAGTTCGCCACAAAGTGACACTAGAGGCTCGGAGAGGAACAGAACTTCCGTACCACTTGACAATCAATTCCCGGATACAAACTAAGACAGTCCACAACACTGAGAATTGCGCTTCCTACTCTTTTTTCGAATAGTGTGTAGATTCCTTTACGTCCTTTGCGAATCTGTTACAATTATGTTTTGAATTCTTGCAGCAAGACTCCTCTCGTAGACACGACAGCATGAGTACAGGTGAGTGATTTTAAGTAAAGTGGTCCAAAAGTATCCCTTTGCCCATCTTAACAAATTTCGTATTCAGTCCTAGAAGCGCTGATTGAAGATATGAACGAT